>JAPPVO010004542.1:0-29754 GCA_030407325.1 Camellia japonica
AACCAAGTATGATTAAGGTTAATTAACTAGGCTTAATTCTAGCTAATTCAATTAGTTTATTCTAATTATTTTGATTCAAATCAAATTTCAATTAAAGTTGCCAAAAAAATTCTAAATATTCTAACTATCACATAAATCAAGTCAATTTCTAAATCAGATGCCGATAAGGCCTTCAATTCGCAATCTGTATCGAAAACATGAACAAGTCTTTTTTACGTTAAACAGATATAAACACAAATAGGGAAACACACACATGTAATTTAATTCGAAATTTCTCTTAAGTACCGACTAAGCTTATTTAACCACGAATTAAGGTAAATCAGAGGTTGGGGTTGTTACAATCTTCCCTCTTTAAAAAGATATGAGAACATCATATTTAGCTAACAAAATATTAATGAAAATAGGATAGTATCATGTGAGTTAAAATTTAGGATCAAGCTTGTCAAAGTGGACTAGATGGTGTTGTTAGGTTCGTGGGGCTCACCACAGGTCTTGTTTTGATAATCTGAACCGTTCAATGTATAGAACTCATCAATTACTTTATCCTTACGAAAAAATCACATTGATTAGATATTGATAACTACTTGATTGGATTAGATTTTTGTCAATAATTTTATCTTAAAATTATATTTACCGTTCACAGAAATATGATCTGATTAAGTAGCTATTGATATTCGATTAATGTAATTTTTCACAGGTATAAAGTACTCTACGAGTTCTACATATTAAGCGGTTTAGATCATAAACACAAAACCCATGGTGAGCCCTCACGGGCTTAACATTTCGGATTAGAGAGAAGTCTGATACTAAAATTTAATATAATTATATCAAAATTATCATATTTATTGTATTTTAACCTAAAGGGAGGTAAGTGCAATTTATCCTTTAATTTATTATCACTGTGGCTGTGCAAAATAATACACAATCCGTATCGATCCGTATCAATTTGCACTGCTCTATCTGCTAATCACAGTTTTAATTTTAAAATTTATAATTTGCCTTAGAAATTGCTCCGCATAAGTTAATACATATATATTTTTTAATTTATAATGAAATATCAAAATAAAAATAAGTATAAAAGAAATTTAATATGTAAAATTTATTACAAATTAATAATTATATATGTGAAAAATATTATGTAAATTAATATTATAACAAAATCTTAATAATGGATTAAAATATTCTTTCAATCAATCAACCCATTCAAAACTGCTCAATGTATAATTTATCAATTCTCAATCTACAAATCCCTTAATTAATTTATAATTTTACTCTTAAATCTCTCCAACCTTACCATGCGCACTCTTCGTTATCACCTTGGGATAGGGGATAGAGAGAGAGAGGACAGAGAGGCAGAAGCTTGGAGATACATGGCCGCTGCCCAGGAGTCGAATCCGACCTACTGTTGTTCTGAATGCATTTCTTTCTCACAAATCCTTCGCAGTTCTGTGTGAATCCGATCCGATCTTATCCGATCCAAGAATTTAGATGCAAAACACCCACCAGTTTCATCAACATTCACGATCTTTGATTTGAGTTATGCTAAAGGATTTATCAAATATTTTATCAAACATATGGCATGGGTGTGAAATCCACGCAAATTACTTGTGTGTAAATTTCACCCGATTTGATAAAATATTTAATAATTCATTTGAGTGTATAGCATTTTTCCTTTGATTTTTCACTTGATGGGTATTTGATTAAAGTGACCTTTAATTGTTTGGAGGGTTTAAATGTATGTGGTATTGAGGAAACTGGGTTGTTGAAATCAGCAGCAGGAGAGAGAGAGAGAGAGAGAGAGAGAGAGAGAGAGAGAGAGAGAGAGAGAGAGAGGGGTCCAATCCATAGGCCGCTGCTATAGGATTTGTGGAGAAAGAAATTGCATTCGGAACAACATACTGTAGGATCTGTCACAGCAAATATCCCAGCTTCCATCATAATAATCTGATCTGATATATACTACTGGTATCACTACTTCTCACAAACCCCTTTCAAGATCTGTTTTTTTGTTATTATTATTATTATTATTATTGTTGTTGTTGTTTTTGTTTTGTTTTGTTTTGCATAAAGGGTAATGAATGGTATTTGTATCTAATGCTCCACGCTCGATTTTAAACTAGTTCTAGAGATATGTGATTGTAAGAACTATGGATTCACCCATTTATGACTTTGACAATAGTTTCTCCCTCCTGTTCAAAAAAATATTGGTAGAATTGTACTGAGGGAGTGGGTTTGTTAATGCTCATTTGTTTATGGAAATACAAGGTTTCTCTGGTGAGAGCATTGACCATCCATATGGTGGTAGATTCATTGCGGTTTCTATTATAGAAAATGTTACATACAATACAATTTACCCGAGAACACAATTCTTCAAGCACGTACAGAGCAACCAAGAGAGAGAGAGAGAGAGAGAGAGAGAGAGAGATGTCTAGAGAAGAAGAAAAAGAGAGGGACGGATATTAAAGCTGAAAAGATTCATCCATGAACATCCTTTAACTCTGTTTGATGATGGGTTGATGAGTGGTGAAAACTGCAATGAGTGCAGGTGGTATAACTATAGGTAGGCATTACCTGCAAATTGTTCATCCACAAATCGTGCATGGAATTGCCCTATGAGATTCATCACCCACTTCATCCCAATCACCCTCTCACTCTTGCAGAACCACCTTGGCCGCCTGCCCTTAATGACATTTTCTTCTGTGAATTGTGCACGAAATGTTCGTGATGACAGCTTCTCCTTCTACTGTGCGGAGTGCCATTTTTCCCTCCACTCCCACTGTGACCTAAGCATACCAACCACCCTTCAACATTCCAGTCACACCCACCCTTTCATTCTCTGCATCCTACTTGAACTATTTTTCTATGCCCGAGATATACTATTATTGTACTACTCCCAATTGCCATACCTACCTCGACTTTGGTATAGCCTTTTTGCCATATACAGGCAAACACAAGACACACATACATCAACTCAACTCACTTTTTGCCCTCCTCCCATCAAAGAAAATCCTGAGGATGAGGACGAGGATGAAGACAAACTCAAACTCTCTTTTTATCCTTGCATGAAAGAAAATCCTGAAGACAAGGACAAGGACAAGGACGATCATAAGGATGAGGATGAGGACAAGGATGGCAACAAGAATGAGGATGAGGATGTGGACAAGTACTATTGTGATGCTTGTGAACAATCACGATTGCCATATGGATTGCTCTATTTCTGCGAAGAGTGTGACTTTGTTGCTCATGCACCGTGCATTGCCTCTTCAATTCAACTGACTCCCGCAAGCAAGTCTTCTTTGGCAACATTCAAAGATGGAAATCACGATCATATTCTCACCCTCAAGCCGTCGAGTTTTATGAAGTCTGATATTTGTGTACAGTCTCATCATCATAGCCCTCATTAGCGTTGTGAGGACTGAAATTGCAACATTGATGTTAGCTGTGGCTGAAAAATTACTTTGACACGCCAATACTCAAAGAAGAGAGAGCAAAAGTGGAAGACATTGAGAGAATAGAAGAAATAGAGCATGGGAAAGACAATAATAGGGAGAATGATAAACAGAGCAACCAACATCCATTGGAGTTCTCCGATGTGCAATGGAACGATGAAAGATGCAATGTGTGCCAGCTACTTATCTCAGGTGCGAACTATAGTTGCACTAATTGCTAGTTTTTCCTCCACAAATTGTGTACAGAACTTCTCGATAAGATAAATCACCCAATTCAACGTGAATGCCCTCTCCTCCTCACACTGGCACCTTCTCCACTTTATCTCAATAATGTGTTTATTTGTCAAATTTGTTCCGCTCCAAGTGATGGGTTCTCTTACCACTGTCCTGTGTTTTAAGTCTGTCTACCATGTTGATTTGCTTTGAACAAACTATTCACCCTTACGCATAAATGTCATGAGCACCTACTCATTCTAACCAAGATCAATCATCTTCATTGTTGTGCCCGTAAAAAGAAAGTCAATACCACAGCCTACTATTGTTTTAAATGTGAAATCGCTGTTGATGTCAAATGTGCTCTTTTTCCTACAACAGTAAATCATGAATCCCACCCCCATCCCCTTATCCTTACTGAACCTATGCTGGACAGATTCTACTGTGGTGTTTGTGGGAAGGAGAGAGAATGGAAGGGATGGACATAGTACTGCTGGGGTTGCAAATTTATTCCCCATTTGAGTTGTATTTGTGAGGGCAACCCATCCCCATATATGAAGTTAGGAGAAACCACCCTTACATTCCGTTTGAATGGAGGGGTTTGGTGAGAAGAAAAGAAAATAAATGATGAGAATAGTAAATATCTTTACTTATTTGGATGGTTAAGTAGGTGAGAAATGACAAGAGAAGGTGAAAATCCTTTTCTTACCAAACTTATGTTTTGTTTCTCATCAAAAGTGGCGAGATTTGGTGAGAAATGAATTGTGTTTAATGAAAGTTTTTTAAAATACCAAAATTATTCTTATAAAAAACATAGCTTATTAATATGGAAGGTTATTTTGGTAAAAATAAAATACAACACTTTTCTTTCTTTCTTTTTTATTTATTTATTTTTTATTTACTCTATCCAAACAAGATAGGTGAGAAATCAAATTCTCGTATTTTTTATTCATCCAAACACAATTGTAAGTAACCATAATTATTTCTTTTTCTTTTCTCACCTAGGTGAGAAACTACAATCATCTTTTTTCTCACCTCATTTCATGATCTAAATGGAGTGTTAATAACCAAAGTCACGAGCATCTTCTCACTCTTGCCCTAAGGAGTGCGTATATTTTCCAATGCAGCCATGGCTATAAACTAATCCAAAGAGACCTTATCTACTAATGCCCCAAGTGTAACTACAACCTTGATCTTCAATGCGCCTCGCGACTTGCTTATGCCAAACAGCTTGGGTGGATACCAGAAGAGGTGAGAAGTGAGGAAGGAGAAAGAGAGTGGAGGGAGTGAGATGGCACTGGAATGGCAATTGGAACTAGTAAAGCATTTTAGCCACTTGCATTTGCATCCATTAGCATTGTCGGATGAGAAAACAGTTGTGAAAGATGCAATAGGTGTCGACTACCCATATCAAGCTCGAGTTATGGATGCCAATCAACAGACTGTAAATTTTTTCTTGACGAGTCGTGTCTGGATTTGCCTCACAGAATTATGTTTCCACTCCACAGTGAACACCCACCCTCTCAGCCTGTCAAAGGATCCTTTATTACGTTTCATGTACAAAGAGTATCTTCTATTGTGTTATTTGTGCCACACCTGGTGATGGCTTCTCCTTCTATTGCGCAGATTGCTGGTTTTTCGTCCATGTTCATTGTGCTTTACATACACCAATGGAAATTAAACATGAAGGCCATGAGCATTTGCTTACTCTAACCTGGTGCTATCCCCAACTTCCAATTTTGAAGTTTGATGCCTGTAAAAGATCAATTGAAGGCACTGAATTTAGATGTAGCCAATGTGACTTTGCCCTCCATATAGTGTGTGCTCTCCTAGTCCTGACAGCTCACTGAAAAATCAATCGCGCAGGCATGACTCACCCTCAAGTACCATCATTCTGAAGAGGAAGCAGATGAGCACTACTGTGGTGCTTGTGAGAAGGAGAGAGATCCAGAAACTTGGGTGTATTGCTGCAAGAAATGTGTCAACTTTGTCGCATATACGAGTTGAGCTAGGGAGGCTGAACCATTCCCATTCATAGAGTTAGGTGGAACCCATGTATCGAAAGCCACGATAATCCTCTTACTCTCCTTGTAAAGAAATAGGACATCCATCGAAGGATTGATAACAAATGTTTTGAGTGTGCTTCTTTACAAATGTAAGAAATGCAGCTACAACATTAGTTTCTTGGAAACTAATTACCGTTAAGATGATAATTAATGTTTCCACTAAGGTCATATGTTAATTTTTTTTTTAATTTTTTAATCTTGAAGGATTAGGGCCGGCCCGCTTAGATAAGCAATGATGTCTATTGCATGTTTTAAAACATTATTTAACTTCTACTATATATATATACACATCTGTTTTTATATATTTCTTTGGAAATAAGTTATCTCATTTACTATACGCAACTTGGGTTGAACATCATAGCGTGACATGCGAAATTGACGCCTTTATTTTTAAACTTGTTTTCTTAAACTCATTATTTTATAAAATTTGAAATCCTGTTTTCTAATACTATTTTTTTTTTTATAAAATATTAATTGATTTTGTGTTTTCAAAACACAAAACTCGTGTGCTAATTAAAATATGAATTTAATAAGTCTTATAATAAAGGGCAATTCTATACTATATACACATTTGTTTACAATTTTTGTGACAGTTGGTTGTGAATTATTGTGATATTAGTTATGATTTATTATAATGTTGATTATGACACTATTTTGGTTATAATTTAAGAAATCGTTGATTATATACCTTATGTAGTGTTTAGTTATAATTTATTTATTTTAGTTATATGACTCTTATAAGATTAAGTTGTGATATTTGTAAGAATTAACTCTACAAATGTCATAACTTACCTATGCCATAGCATTACCTAACTATATTATCAATAAAATGCAGGTTGTGTTTTCTTTTCCAATTTTTGATCATACTCCGCCTCGTCTGGAAGTAACTAATTTAATTGATTTTTTTAATCTAAAAAAGAGATAAAAAAATAAAAAAAAATAATATAACAACAACTTTTTAATTAGGATATTTATCAATAAATTCCATATTATAAATAAATACTTCAATTAGTTCAAAATTTTTTCTATTGATCTGTTAAGTCTTATCAGTGAAGAGTTTTTTTTCCGTGTGGTCTTATTTTTGATTTTTGTAGTGTTTTGGTAGACAACTATACCCTTTTATTAATGTGACATGTATGGTGTGATACTCCAATGTGGCAGGTATTAATGTGACACTCTAACAATATGACACTCTAAAAAATTAAAAACTCTTTAGTATATTTTTTTTTAAATGTGACAATGTAGCGGGTATGATGTGACACTTCAAAAAAAATAAAAACTCTTTAGTGTATTTTTCTCAAATATGACAACGTGACGGGTATGATATGACACTCTAAAAAAAATTAAAAACTTCTTAGTGTACTTTTTTCAAATGTGACATGTAACGGTTCAACGTGACGGGTATGATGTGACACTCTAAAAAAAATTAAAAACTCTTTAGTGTATTTTTTTTTTTTCTAAATGTGACACTCTAACGTGACAGGTATGATGTGACACTAAAAAATTTTTTAGTATACTTTTTTTAAATGTGATACTTCAATACAGCGGGTAAATGAGTCATTACATATTCAAAAGGACTAAATGGATTATAAGAAAAAATATGAGATTATATAGATTACAAATTTAAAATATAAGACATATTGGTCAATTTTCTTTTTAATTATTTTAAAATTATTTTGAAAAATAAATTAAAAGTTCATTTTTAATTTTTTTAAAACCTTTTTCAAAAGAACGTGTTAAAAAAATATATTTGCCATAAGAGGCTTGACAAATGAGACCTTCTCACGTAGATAAATCCAATAAATATGAAGGGTGGTGTCCAATAATTCTATCTATACATTCTGTGTGGAGAACTACTTTTCAAAATTGTTCGCCTACAAATACAAATATGCTGAATTGGTGAACAGAGAAGAACAAAGAAGAAGAGGAGAAAAGAAATGGGTAGTAAAAAGCATATACTAGTGTTCCCATTCCCAGCACAAGGTCACATAAACCCACTCCTCCAATTCTCCAAACGCTTATCCTCAAAAGGACTCAAAGTCACCCTCATCACCACCACCTCAGTCAGCAACTCCATGCACATCCACTCCGGCGGCTCAAACTCAATCCAAATTGAGTCCATCCACGACGGCTTCAACTCCGGCGAACTCGCCGACAACATTCACTCTCATCTAAACCATTTCATCACCGTCGTATCGCAAAACCTAATCGAACTAGCAGAGAAACACAGGAACTCCAGTGATCCTCCGATAGTGCTCGTCTACGATGCCATCATGCCGTGGTGTCTCGACGTGGCTCAGCGATTGGGGATTCCAGGGGCTGCGTTTTTCACTCAGATGTGTGGTGTTTGTGCGATTTATTATCACCAGAGTGAGGGGAATTTGAAGGTGAGGTCGTCGATGGAGTTTGATTTGCCTTCGATGCCCGTGATGGAGATCGGTGATTTGCCTTCTCTCATACCTGATTGTGATTTGTACCCTACTTTTTTGAGTGTCATGCTGAATCAGTTCTCGAATTTTCGGAAAGCGGATTGGCTGTTGTTTAACACTTTTGACAAGCTTGAAGAAGAGGTATGTTTTGTCTGTTTGTTCATGTTAGCAATTTGTTTGATGATACGATTTCTAAACTTTGAACAATCTTGCTGGATAAATTTTCATATTTCGCTCGTTTAAAGCTCGCAAAGATTACTCATTATATAAGTAAGTCAAATATGAATACAATTTTAATTATATTAAACTTTAAAATTAAATTTGAACAATTTACTAGTTGACTCGATAAACTTATATGCACCGCGCTTGATTTGTGTTTGGTCGTTAAAAGTTTGTTTAATATCAACTCATTACGTAAATAAGGCAAATTTGAACATAATTCTAAGCTAATTATGTTACCAAACCAAGCTTGAATAACTTATTACTCAGCTCAATTTGACTCATTTTCAACCTTGCACAAGAGGTAAAGTATTTTGGGTGAAAATTTGAGCTCCTCAAACTAGGTCTTGTACTTCTCTAAGGGGAGAGAATCTTTCTTTCCCAAATGAACAGCTTGTAATTAGTCCAAAATAGTGAACTCCATATCCAAAAACTCCCCACTCAAAATTATAGTTCCCAAATGAATGAAATAAATTATCGAATTAGTGCCTATGGTGGGCTCGCAAGTCCAAACTAAACCAGTCCAGTTATTTGTTCAACTAGAGATAATCCATATCCTTTAATTATCTCTACTTATGATTCGACCTACATGTTGCCAATTTTCGTCTACTAGGTATTGAATTGGATGGCAGCTCAATGGCCTATCAAGACTGTGGGACCAACAGTTCCATCAATGTACTTAGACAAGCGGTTGGAGAATGACAAAGACTACGGCCTCAATCTCTTCAAGCCCAATGTCGAAGCTTGCATGAAGTGGCTAGACACAAAGGAAAAAGCCTCGGTTGTTTACGTATCCTTCGGGAGCTTAGCCACTGCAGGACAAGAGCAAATGGAGGAACTAGCATGGGGCTTGAAGAACAGCAACACAAACTTCTTGTGGATAGTCAGAGCTTCAGAAGAGAGTAAGCTACCGAACAATTTCATAGCCGAGACATTAGAGAAAGGTCTTGTTGTGAATTGGTGTCCTCAGCTTGAAGTTTTGTCTCACCAAGCTGTGGGGTGTTTCATGACTCACTGTGGATGGAACTCGACTCTGGAGGCATTGAGTTTAGGGGTGCCAATGGTGGCAATGCCGCAATGGACTGATCAAACGACTAATGCAAAGTATATTGTGGATGTCTGGCACACAGGGGTTCGGATTAAGGTCAATGACAAGGGAATTATTTCTAGAGAAGAGATAGAGAGGAGTATAAAAGATGTGATGGAGGGGGAGAGAGGGAATGAGATTAGAAGGAATGCTGTCAAGTGGAAACAATTTGCAAAAGAGGCAGTAGACAAAGATGGAAGCTCTGATAAGAACATTGAGGAATTTGTTTCAAAACTTGTAGCACCTAGCAAAGATGTGTGAGTGTTCACATTTCAAACTTTGGCTCAATTAGGGGAAAGAAGAGTATAACACAAGTGTGAGACTAAGAAGCTCGCTAAAATGCTCAGTGAGTCCCTTTTTAAAACACAAGTAAGCTTCAACTTGCATAGGCATTATTTCTGCTAAATTAAAATTTTTTCTCTAGTTCTCAATGTAATTGATTTTGTACCAAATTAGGGTACAGATCTTTGAATACTATTGTAATGATTATCAGAGTAGCAAACTCAGTTCGAAACTTTGAATTTGTCCAATAACACTAATTTAGAACTTGTTTTGAATTCATTGAGTTGGACGAGAGTACCCGTCTAAGACAAGTACTACCTCTAACACCACATCACCACCTCCTCACCGCTGCTGCTGTCACTATCGTCGCTGCTGCCTCCACCAACGCCACCGTCACTGTCACTGCTGCCACTCCACCCACATCACTGCCAATTCGTTTGAAGTTCTTAGTAGATTAATATTCATTGTTTGTTCAATAAATATATGTATACACCGGAATCCTTGTACAAAATTATATCCTGAAAAATAACATGTGGTTCAGTTTCAAATCTTTTATGGTGGAACTCATATCTTAAATGGATTTAGACTACATAATAAATATTATGTATTTTTCGTGTATAAATTCTATGTAAAGTAGCATTGCTCATTGTTGTTTTAGCTATTCGGGCCAGCCAAGGCTATCTGGTGGAGGTAGATAGATAAAGGGAGAGAGAGAGAGAGAGAGTGAGAGTTGCTCATGACCCATAAATATTGGACTTAATAAATAATGACAGTTCATACACATTAATGTAACATGGCTTGTCAGACTTCCTAACTGAGCGTTGAATGATATGTTTAGATATACGCATGAATATGACTTGAGAGCAGAGTCTTTTCTTATTATTTTTTAAATTTCTTTTTAAACCTTGGATTGTCAATGATCTGTCTTCTATATGAAGCGGTTCAAGTCCAATTCATCAAAGCACAGACAAAGCAAACAGGATCTTTCTTTCTACAACATTAACTTCTCCCTTTGTTTTTGCTTCCTTCTCGTTTTTGGTGCGACCAACCTATAGTTGAGATGAGTTTTGTTTGGCCATGATGCAATTTGTACTTAAAACCTTTTATTGATGTAGCCTTGTACGAGAGAGGAGAGAGAGATGTCTGGAGGAGAAGAAACAAGTAGAGAGGGTGGGATGTTAAAGCTGAAAAGTTTCATCCATGAGCATCCCTTAACTCTGTCCGATGAATTGTTAAATGGTGAAAACTGCACTGAGTGTGGGCTTCACATCTTAGCGCCTACCTATAGTTGCATGAGCTGCAAATTCTTCATCCACAAATCGTGTGTCGAATTACCCTATGAGATTCATTACCCACTCCCTCCTGATCACCCTCTCACTCTTGCAAACCCACCTTGTCCGCCAGCCTTCAGTGGCATTTTCTTCTGTGAATTGTGCCTGAATGTTCGTGATGACAACTTCTCCTTCTACTGTGCCGAGTGCCATTTTGCCCTCAACTCCCACTGTGCCCTCAGCATACCAACCACCCTTCAACATGTCGGTCACGACCACCCACTCACTCTCTTAATTAATTATTATGGCACTTCTATTCCCTGCAAAGCTAAAAGCTATCCCCTCTTCTTTCAGTGTACCATGGGCGATTGCTTGGTCCTGAACTTTGTAGCCATTGACTTTAATTGTGCTTTTTTGCCACCCACAGGGAAACACAAGACCCACAGGCATCAACTCAAACTCACTATTTTGCAACCCAGCCCACTGAAGGTAATCCTGGGGATGACGATGAGGAGTGCTATTGTGATGCTTGTGAAGAAAAGTGGTACTGTTAGAAAAAATTATGCTTATTCCCAATCGACAGGAATTAAACAATAATTCACACAAACAATCAAACAAACAGATCAAGCGACTGTGTATTTGATTAAAATTGTCTTGAAAGTATAAGGATTTCTTTGGAACAATTAACAATTGAAAGAAAAAGTAACAAAATAAACAAAGACTCTTGATGAAATTATCTAAGTTTACAAGAGTTACCAGTTACAAACTGCTTAAGAAACTACTCCTAAGTTACAGAACTACTCCTAAGATAAAACTAAGTTGTTGTGTTGATAATCATCTCCTCCTTGCAAAATCCTTGGCTTTTATATCATTCCATCTTTCTTTGGCCCATAAATGAGAAGTCTTGAATCCTTGAAGAGTTGTATAAAATAAAATAAAATAAAATTAAATTGGCAATAACCCTTTCAACAAACAAACATCATTAACCTTCAACTTTACCTGTCGACTTGTCTTTCCTCCATGTTGCCACGTGTCCCTTAACACTTTTGGCCCCTCATTGACAGGGCCAAGTCTTCACTCTGCCCTTGATCTTTTTTGCAGGCAACCCACTAAATCTATGACTTAGCTTGATAACTGCTCCATCACTTGAGCCACTCCACGTACATGATCAACTCCTCTAATGCCACTTTTCTCTTTAACTGATGAAAAACTTCTACTTTGACCTTGCCACATGTCACCATCTAATTGATTTACCTGTCGATAGGAAATTTACGAAAATTGGTGCAAATAGGTACCCAAATGGATTGTTCTATTGCTATGTAGAAGGGTGTGACTTTGTTGCTCACACATCATGCGTTTTCCCCCCACCATTTCAACTGATTCCTCCAACGAAGTCATCATTGGAAACAACATTCAGAGATGGAACTCATGATCAAATTCTCACCTTGATGGTGCGTGGTCGTATCAATTGCCACGCTTGCATACAGTCTCATTTTCGTCACCCTTATTATTCTTGTAGAGACTGCAGATACAACATTGGCATCAATTGTGCCACAAAAATGCCTTTGATGTGCCAATTAATTAAAGAAGAGAGATTAAAAGCAGTAGAAACAAAGAGAATAACAGAGAGAAAGCAGGCAAACGATAAAAAAATGAAGAATGATGGACATCAACTGAGCCACCAACATCCATTGGAGTTCTCAGATGTGCTGCAATGGAATGGTGAAAGATGCAGGGTATGTTTGGTTTGGTTTTGAGAGAGTAGTTGTTAAAAATTATTTTGGAGAGAGTTTAGAAATTTTTTTGGTTTGTTTGGTTGTGTATTTTGAAAGTAGTTTTGGAGTTTGGGAGTTTGGAATGATTTGATATTTTGTTGTAATTGAGTAGATGTGTGTGAGAGAAAAAGTGATTGAGAATGAGAGAGGAGAGAGAAAAAGTGATTGATTGATGTGTAAGAGAGAAAAAGTGATTTTGAAAATTGTTTTGGAAAAATTACAAACCAAACAAGTTTTTTAGAAAAAAATTCCCAAAATCACTTTACAAAGCCAAACCAAACACACCCTCAATGTCTGTCAACTACCAATCTTAGGTGCAAGCTATAGTTACGCTAATTGCAAGTGTTTCGTCCATGAATTGTGTATAGAGCTACCCGATGAGATTGAACACCTAGTTCACCATCTACTCCCTCTCCTCTTTGCACTGCCACCTACTTCACTTTATCTCAATGATGTGTTTATATGTGAAATTTGTTCCACTCCTGGTAATGGCTACTCTTACCATTGTCCTTAGTGTCTCTCTGTCTACCATGTCGATTGTGTATTTAACAAACCGCTCACCCTTACACACAAAAATTGCGAACACCAACTCAATCTATCCAATGTCATTGATCTTCCTTGTTGTGCCTGTGGAAAGACAGTGGTGAATTATGTAGCCTATCATTGTGTTGAGTATCGCTGTAATATCATTGTTTGTGTTGAATGTGCGCTTTTACCTACAATAGTCAACGTTGAATCCCATCCCCATCCCCTTAACCTTACTGCACAAATGTTGGAGGCATCCTGCTGTAATGTTTGTAGCAAGTAGAGAGTGTAAGGGATGGGCATACTACTGTGTTGATTGCAAATTCATTGCCCATATGAGTTGTATTTGTGAGGGTAACCCATCCCCATATATGAAATTAGGAGAAACCGCCCTTAAGCATCAAAGTCACGAAATCGAAAGCAAAGTTGTCTACCAATGTTTCAAGTTTATCTACAACCTTGATCTTGGATGCGCCATGCGACTTATTTATGCCATCCAGCTTTATAGTATACCAGAAGAAGAGAAGAGAGGTGAGGAAGAAGAGAGAGAAGTAAGTGAGATGCCACTGGTGCTGGAACTAGTAAATCATTTTAGCCACTTGCATCCATTAGCATTGTTGGATGAGCAAGCCGGTGTTGAAAGATGCAATGGGTGTCGACTAGCCATATCAGATTCAGGCCCACAGACTGTAAATTTTCTCTTCACAAATCTGTCTAGAATTGCCTCATCTAATTATGTTCCCACAACACCATCAACACCCTCTCAACCCATCACTGGACCCTCCACCACCTTTCAACAATGGCATTTTCTATTGTACTGTTTGTGCCATTCCTGGCAATGGTTTCGCCTTCAATTACGCATAATGCAAGTTTGTCATCCATGTTCATTGTGCTTTACATACACAAGTGGAAATTAAACACAAAAGTCATGAGCATTTGCTTACTCTACGCCATTGTAATCCCTATTCGGATGCTTCCAAGTGTATTGCCTGCAAAAGATCTATTAAAAGCTTTGAATTTAAATGTGGCTAATGTGACTTTACCCTACATGTTTTATGTACTCTCCAACTCCTACCACCTATATTGAAATTGAATTGCACAAGCATGAACTCGCCCTCAAGTACTACTGCGATGCTTGTGAGACAGAGAGAGATCCAGAAACTTGGGTGTATTGCTGTGAGGAATGCGACAACCTTGTTGCACATATGAGTTGTGCTGGGGAAGCTGAACCATTCCTATTCATCGAGTTGGGTGGAACTCGTAAAATTGAAAGCCATGACCATCCTCTTGCTCTGATCATAAAGAAAGAAGACAGACATCGACGGCTGGATAATAGATATTTGAGTGGGCTTGTTTACCAATGTATTAAATGCAGCTTCAACATTGACTTCTTAGAAACTCTCTATGCTTCGATGAGGAGAAGAATCGAATAGTAGGAATGGGGATCTTATTATCAACAATTTCATTTCTCTTATGTCAATGTAATTTAAGCGTTTGTTTGGTAAGCATTTCTCTATGTGAATATGATATAATTTTAATTTTTGGGTCCATATTTTTAATTCCCACTAGTATGATAATCTCTCCTCGCCTTAAGAACCAAACTTTGAATCACATTCATATTCTTGGACACAGTCGAACAGTGAAAGGAAAGAGACTTGGAATGAGATTCTCATTCTGCATTTATGTTCATGCCATCCAAACATTGCCGAAGGCAGTTGTATTTTAAAATATAATAAGTGACATGAGGATTGATTTTGAATTAGTCCTTCTGTTTATCACAATTGGTTATATCTGAAGGAATATTGTCAATAAAATTTGGGGCTAGTTCGTTTAGCCATCAGTAGAAGGCCAGTAATTCAAATCCCCTTATTTTTGTATAAATTTTATGTATTGGATTTGATTTTCATTATTATGATTGTAATTTTTTAGGTTTCATAATAATATCATAATTTTTCAATCGATCCCATTTAATAAGACTTAAGGTTTGGTTTGGTTATGAATCTAAAATAAAAATGAATAACATTGCCACATTAACCAAATTTGGAATATCATGTCATCATATCAATACGCACGTTGCTCAAACATTGCTATCAATCAACCCACCACCAGAATATAAAGAGTGAAATGGAAAAATTAAATTTAATAACTTTCAAACTTTAACTTCTTGTATATATCAAATTTGTATATTCTTCAACAAGCCTCATAAATATGTTTGCTATGAAAATGGTAGTCACATTCTGCACAGAAGTTATAGCGATCCAGGTTTTACCCCGACCTTTATTGTGTCCGGACTCGAGTTCCGTGATTGTATATTGTTGTCTATATCTTGTTTCCTTTCTTCTACTCTTTGTATTTGAGTTTTGGGTCGTGTTTGATGAGTTTGGAACAGGTTGGTTGTGAGTTGATTCAAATGGTTGTTGCACAGGTTTTGGCTTCTTCGCTGAAGCGAAGGTACTTGCGCTCAAGTGAGGATTGAGGGTCTTCAGGTTTCTTTCTTAGACGCAGCTTTCGCTCGAGCGAGCCTTGTGTTATTGGTTCCTTTGCTCGAGTGAGCACTCTTGCGCTCGTGCGTCTGCGTTGGTGGCAGACCTGAAACTTTGCATTGTGCGCTTGAGCGACGCTTTTTGTGCTCGAGCGAGGCCACTTGTTGTGTCTGGTTGCTCGAGCGACAACTCCTTTGCTCGAGCGAGCCTCGCATATATCAGTTCGCTGCAACGTGATTTTACATCATTTTTGACCCTCTTCTTCCCTAAAAACCCTAAATCGACAGCTCATCTCTTTAAAACTCTCTCTCTCTCTCTCTCTCTACAAATACTCCATGTTCTAGGGTCATTCTACCCTATTCCCTTTGTTAAAAAGCTTGAGCATTGCGTGGGCTTCTCTTTGATCCGAAAAAAGTGGGATTTGGAGCATCTTTGGGTTTCTCTCTTCTTTTCCGTTGAGCTTTTCCATTTGAGGTAGGGATAATCTACTTTTTATTATGAGTTTTAACCTAGATTTGTGTCATTTTGTATAAATGGTGGAATTTGGGATGTTTGGGTGAAGTTAGGGTTTGGATGTTGATTTGTCAAAGAGAGATTTTCTATTTTTGGGCTCTATATGTGTATGTGAGGTCCTAAAATGGGTTATTGGTGTATAATTGTTAAAATGGTGAGATTTGGACCTTTGGGTCAATGTTATGAAATTGGGAAGAATTTGCACTAAATTGAGTTGAACCAACTAGTTGTGTAAATAATGAAATTGGTTTGGAAATTATGAGATTGGGGGAAAATGTGATTAAATGGTATAGTTGGATTGATAAATCACTCACCTATGGAAAAGTTGATAAATTATCTGTTGATAGATTTATTTATTTGTTTAGAAATATCTGTTTAGGATATCGGTGGATGATAGCTATGATTGTTGTAAAAACTGCATGAGGATTAGGAAAATTGAAACTAATCAATTGATTTATGTCATTGAATATGACGGTTTGAGTAAACCATTGAAAATGTGAATTGATGAGTCATTGTATATGACAATGTGTTTAAATACATTGTATATATCTTTGTTTTGGAGGAGATAGGGGATGTACTCGATTGTTTGAGAGGAGATAGGGGATGGACTCCATTGATAATTAAGTTGGCCGGAGTGTCCAGGGTGAAAGTCCTGAAACTTTGTATATATTTGGGTGCCGGTTCCCTCGGATGTGATTTCGTAAAATGGCAAGAAAATGGAAGTGTATGAATAATGTTTGTGATTTAAGTGTTGTTAAATGAGTTGTAGTCTCATTTTGAATTGTTTAGATAATATTGAACTATGTTAACGAATTGACTTGGATAAATAAACGGAAGCGAAATGAAATATGGATGTCAATGTTGATTGATTATGAAAAGGGTGTAAGTTGGTTTACAAGTGTTAAACATTTATCTGATGCTCATATTTTAGTTAATTCTCATATTTGGTTTAGCATATCTCTACTGGGCTTTGGCTCACCCTACTTGGGACACTATTTTTTAGGTACAGGTGACATCTGCCTCCAAGGTCTTAGCTTGGGAGGTTTAGGAGTTGAAGGCTCTACTTTTGTTATTTTGTTTTTTGATGATTAAATGTAAATTTAAGCAGAGGGCTTTATATGTAAAAGAGTTAGAACTCTTCTTTTGTTGTAACCAAGTGTTGACTTGGAAAGATGTAAGCCCGTAGGGCACTCATTTTGTTGTTAGCAGATAGAGTTACATGTATATATTTTTGTAATACCGACTCTGATAAATGAAAATGTAACTTTTCTATCATGTTAATAGTTATAATGAATTATTGATTTATGTCTTTTTTTTTTAGGGTGTTACAACTTGGTATCAGAGCGTACCGGGTTTGAATACTTTGGGTACATGGGAAGTGGTTAGTACCACAACGGGTTTGTCTCGCTTGTTAGAGACTTATGTATGATGTTGTGCGTTTATATGATAACATGTTTATGTGACTATATGGGTATGAGATTTAGTTTTTAGGATGTTAATCGGGTCCGTGGGTTTTTGGGAGTCATGTTGGAAAGGCACTTGATCACTGCCATTTCTGACTAGAACTCCAACAACGCCACGGGACGGTCAATATCCGGAAATGAAATTCGTATGTGTTTACGTGATTATGTGCTTATATGGAGTGAATTACAGTTGTCCATCGTATTAGGACGCGAGTGAAATAGCTTCGGCACAGTTGTGAATGTGCTAATTTCTTTGTTACCTTTATTAGGATGTCAGGACGAGGTCGTGGTGGTAGGCGTAGTAGGCCTAGGAGGCAAGAGATGCCTATACCGGATGAGATTTTGGCACAGGAGGAAGGAGTAGGTCAGGCCAATGTGGCCGAACTGGTTGGTTAACAAGCCATGGGCGCCTTAGCCCGTGAAATGGCAGGAGCATTGAGGGAGTCAATGGACATTCTCAGGGTTGAGAATCAAGTCTAAGCCCAAGTAGCTGAGGCAGGACTGTCTTTTCTGAAAAGGGAGTTCTTCTAGTCGTATCCGAATGAATTTTTGGGTGATCCTAAGGAGCCACTGAAGGCTGATGAGTGGCTTGAGCAGATGACGAAGACGTTTGAGATGCTTGGCATCGAAGACGAAGGTTTGAGGGTGACCTTGGCGTCCTTCCAGCTGAAGGGAGACGCGGGTTAGTGGTGGAAGTATGCGCGGGGACACATTGGAGGGACTTGGGAGGCCTTTGTTGAAGCTTTCCAAGACAAGTACCTACCTGCCATGGTGAGGGAGAAGTTGAGAGATCAGTTCTCCAAGTTGATGCAGTTGAACACACCAGTGGCCGAGTTTGAGGCTACATTCACTAGTTTATCGAGGTTTTCACTAGAGTTGGTGGCAACCGAAGAGCGTAGGTGTTTGGAGTTCGAGAAGAGGTTGAGGACCGGGCTCATATTTCGAGTTGTTGGGTCCATGATTAGGGACTATGGACGCCTTATGGAGGCTGCAGCCCATCTTGAGACCATTATGCATTTAGAGGAGGAGAGGATGAGAGGCTCTAGGAGGAGTCAGGATAGCCAGGGGGACGGTAAGAGGCAGAGGGGTTCTAACCCTCAGCAGTTCCAGTAAGTGCATTCAAGATCTACCTTTCCAGTGCCGAGTTTGGGTTCTGGGAGAGGCGGTTAGGAAGACATCACTTGTTACAAATATGGTCAGTTGGGCCACAAGTCTCCAGCTTGCCCACAGAGGGGAGAAGGGTAGCGAGCAGCTTCATCTTCGGCTCGTTCTCAGGGCCAGAGTTAGGACAGAGGCCAGCCACTTACTTGTTATCAGTGTGGGCAGGCGGGGCACTTGAAGAGGTTTTGTCCACAGTTAGGTGGCACGCCTGGTGCGTCTAGTTTGAGGCAGGCTCAGAGTCACCAGCCAGCGTAGTCAGTTCAGGCCTCGAGGGCCAATCAGGGAGCCTCTTCGACTCAATCAGTGCAGCAGTCTTATGCTTCAAGAGGGGAGCAGGTAGATTAGAGACCTACAGGGCGTGTATATGCTGTTAAAGTGTCGGATCTTGTACCGGCTCCATCTGTTATGAGAGGTACCTTTTTGTTTTGCAACTTGGTTGCTAATGTGTTGATTGATACGGTGCATCCCATTCCTTTATTTTTTCTGCTTTTGCATCTGTTTTGGGGTTGGAGTTGGCGCAGTTAGCATCTCTTATTTGTGTTGTGTCACCTATTGGGGGTGAGTTGATTTTGAAACAGGGGTGTCGGGGCTGTGATATACAGGTCGTCGACTGCCGGCTTCCATTTTCTTTTGTATTGATGGATATGTCTAGGTTTGATCTAATTTTGAGTATGGACTGGTTATCGTCATACCGGGCTGTTATAGATTGCTACCGCTAGAGGGTTACTGTATGTATCTTGAATGGCGATTGTTTTCATTTCTTGGGGGATCGGGTTGGTAGAGTTTTACCCCCGGTGTATGATCCGTGCGGGCGGAGTGAGCTTAGTTGTCTTCTCGCTAGCTTTACGAGTAGTGAGTGTGATGAGGCCCAAGTTGAGTTGCCAAGAGTGGTTTGTGAGTACTCGGATGTCTTTTCCGAGGATCTTGTTAGTTTACCACCCTATCGAGAGATCGAGTTCTCTATTGACTTAGTGCCTGGCACGGCACCAATTTCCATGGCACCGTATCGTTTTGCCCTAGCCTAGTTGAGTGAGTTGAAGATTCAACTCTAAGAGTTACTAGATAAGGGTTTTATTCGCCCTAGTACTTCGCCTTGGGGAGCACCAGCCTTCTTTGCTAAGAAGAAAGATGGGCCTTTGAGACTTTGCATTGATTACTGAAAGTTGAACCAGGTTACGGTTAAGAACAAGTACCCCATGCCTCGTATAGATGATCTATTTGATCAGTTGAAAGGATCCCGTTGTTTCTCTAAGATAGACTTAAGATCGGGTTACCATTAATTGAGGGTCAAGTAAGAGGATATCCCGAAGACGGCATTCCGTACGCGGTATGGCCATTATGAGTTTTTGGTGATGCGTTTTGGGCTTACCAATGCACCGGCTGTGTTCATGGACTTGATGAACCAAATCTTCCGAGAGTTCTTAGATCGCTTCGTCGTCGTCTTTGTGGACAACATTCTGATTTATTCACCTTCTGAGGAGGAGCATGAGAAACACTTACGAGTGGTGCTTGAGTTGCTTAGAGCCCATAAACTATATGCTAAGTTCGGGAAGTGTGAGTTCTGGCTGAAGGAGGTTAAGTTCTTAGGCCATGTAGTTTTCGGGGATGGGGTGACTGTAGATTCATCCAAAATAGAGGCAGTGCAAGATTGGGCACAACCTAAGAATGTCTTTGAGATCTGTAGTTTTCTGGGATTGGCCGGGTATTACTGTCGGTTTGTAAAAGATTTCTTCCGACTAGCTTCGCCTTTGACTAGATTGACGCGGAAAGAGGTCAAATTTGTGTGGAATGAGACTTGTGAAAAGTCGTTCCAAGAGCTTAAGGTTAGACTTACCACCGCTCCAGTCTTGATTATTCCGGAGAGGGGTTTAGGCTACTCGGTGTATTGTGATGCCTCACGAGAGGGTCTGGGTTGTGTATTGATGCAAGAGGGGAAGGTAGTAGCCTATGGCTCACGACAATTGAAAACACACGAGAGGAACTACCCTACTTACGACTTAGAGTTAGCAGCTGTGATATTTGCCTTGAAGATTTGGAGGCACTATCTGTATGGTGAGAGATTTGAAGTATTTTATGATCATAAGAGTCTGAAGTATCTGTTTACATAAAATGACTTGAATTTGAGGCAGAGAAGGTGGATGGAGTTCATAAAAGATTATGACTTCGAATTGCATTACCATCCGGGGAAGGCAAATGTTGTGGCCGATGCCCTAAGTAGGAATTCCATTAGTAGTATAGTTGGTATTGCTATCCGGGAGTGGGAGATGTTGGGTGCTCTCAGTGAGTTTGACTTGCATTTGGGCGAGTCAGTTGAGTTTGCAGTGTTGTTTTCTGTAATTGCACAACCTACAATTGTGAATCGAGTGTTAGAGACATAGAAGAGTGACTTTGAGGTAGAATCCCTCCGGGAGAAGATCTCCAGTGAGAAGGTAGAGAAGGGTTTGACTGTGTATCCTGACCTGAGTGTGAGATACCGAGACCGCTTGTTTGTGTCGGAGTCTTGCCGAGAGGAAGTACTCTGAGAGTTTCATCATTCACGCCTTGCGGTGCACCCAGGAGGCACGAAGATGTATCATGATCTGAGTCGCCAGTTTTGGTGGAGGGGTATAAAGAAAGATGTGGCGGTGTTTGTGTCAAAGTGCCTTACTTGTCAGCAAGTGAAGGCCGAGCATCAGAGGCCAGCGGGGTTGTTACAACCCTTGCCTATAGCCGAGTGGAAATGGGAGCACGTCACGATGGATTTTGTCGTGGGTCTTCCGAGGACTCAACGGGGTAGCGATGCCATTTGGGTGGTAGTTGACCGGTTGACTAAGTCGGCGCACTTTATTCCTATGCGCGTGAGAGATTCGGTAGATTACCTTGTTGACTTGTATATTCGGGACATAGTGAGGTTGCACGGGGTCCCAGTGTCGATCGTCTCAGATAGAGATCCGTGTTTCACTGCCCGGTTGTAGTAGAGTTTGCAGAGTGCCTTGGACACTAGGTTGACTTTTAGCACGGCTTACCATCCTCAGACTAACGGGCAGTCCGAGCGTACTATTCAAATACTTGAGGATATGCTTAGAGGTGGTGTCTTTGACTTTAAGGGGTCGTGGGAGAGAGACTTACCTTTAGTGGAGTTTTCTTACAATAATAATTTCCAATCGAGTATTGGCATGGCACCGTTTGAGGCCTTGTATGGCCGACCGTGTAGATCTCCAGTGTGTTGGGCCGAGGTGGGTGATATATCTTTGTTGGGCCCGGAGTTGGTGCGAGAAACGACAGAGAAAGTGGCACTTATCCGTAAGATGATAGTTACAGCCCAAAGTCACCAAAAGAGTTATGCCGACCGTAGGAGGAGACCTTTGTCATTCGAGGTGGGTGATCATGTCTTTTTGAAAATAACACCTAGATGGGGTTTGATGAGGTTTGGGAAGAGTGGGAAGTTGTCCCCTCGGTTTATTGGCCCTTTTGAGATCATTGAGCGGATTGGGGAGGTTGCTGTAGACGTCCCCCGAACGCCCCGGGAGGGTTAAGTCCCGTTCTGTTCATATTGGGGTCACTACAATTCAAGGACTCAAATGTCACGGTTCTTAATCTTGAACCAAAGAGTCCAAATCCGGCAAATCGTTTGAGAAAACTGATTTTTTGAAAGAAGTGCCAAACATGGACTGCTTTGCCAGATAACAGAGTCGCCACCTAAATATTTTTTAAAATGGGAAATTTAGGAAACCCTGACTTGTTGCCAAAGGCCACGTGTCCGTCATCACCAAAGTTGGCTCGGGAACTTGGGTACGATTGGGGAAGGTCACATCGTGAGCACCCCCTCTCGCCCGGTCAAAGACCGGCCTCTACTAACCATGATATCTGTTTTTGAAAACATTGTGAGTTCTTAATCCGATTATTAGCCTAGGTTACTATGTGATGCTCGCAGCAAATAAGTATAGACTGAGTCGCCTGAATTGGAACAAAACATTTCATGTTTGTCTGTTTGAAAATGGTTTGATGGTGCTACCCGCAAGTAGGCTAAGACGCGAATTTGCCACCCTCAGGTGGGCTTAGAAAACATGATTTTGCCATTATCTGGTGGGCTTAAAACAAACATTTGACGATTTGTCCCAATTCAAGTAACACAACCTCCACCCACAGGCATTCAAGGCAGTAATATCACATAAGCACATAGCCTTATGGTAAGCATGCTATCATGGCAACACTCACACGCATGCAAGGATGCTAAAGCATAAGTACTTACCGAGTACTCCAAGCCAAAACAGAAAATTTATTAGAAATCATGCATGATCCTAATTATACAGAAATGCCTAATGCAACGCATACAAAGATGCAAACTATAGCAGGCTCGGCTATTCTAAACATGGCATATGAAATGCAACAACTAACACGTATTCAATTTGGAATTGAAATACAGATGCAGTTTGTATGATGCGCCGAGCCCGGTGCATGCAAAACAGATGAATGATGCAAACATGCTGTCATACTGTATGCTAATTGAAATATGCCCTATATCTAACCATCGTAAGCGGGTAAATAAAAGGGAAGAAAGACGTGGGGTTGGAAGACATACATCACACTCACCCACACTTATTACAGTTTTGCCCTCGCACAGAGGGTCCGAATAAATAATACAGTCCGAAATGAAAGAATATTACAGATTCTAATTAATGTACAGATTAACTACAAAAAAGTAAAACTGGCATGCAAGCCAGGGACTGCCTTGCTTCTGATGAATAATGTATGCCGGGCTGCTCTGGCGCGGAAATCCACTGGGATGCCCCAATTAGCCTCTGTTTGCACTGTTTCTCGAAACGCGCGCCAAACTCCGAAAAGTTGCTGATTCCTTATCTTGCTGCAACAGAGAGCAGGAAAAGGGCATAGCAATGTCTTTCACAATATATGCATGCCTCGATCCTCGTGCCATCAATCACGCATATCGATGCATGATGGCCGAGGAATCGGATTGCACAACTCAATATAGGGTGCAATGCAGATGAATGCTACAACAAAACCTAACTCCATCATGGGTAATCCGGAGTGTCGGTGACTGGGGAATTGAGACCCGTTCCGTCACTCGGAGTACGAAACGTGCCTTGTTTCCCGTGCCCGGGCTAACTCCTATCCCGAACACGATGCAATATACATGATATGCATGAAATGCAACTGAGATACAGCCTAGCATGCTCAATGCTATGAAAATGAGACGTCTCGAAATGCGTGCACACGGGCACGCAAACCGAGAAAATACATGAATGCAATCTAAGATACAACCTGGTATGCACTATGCTGTGAAAATGAGATGAAAATGAGACGCCTCGAAAAGCGCGCACGCGGACACGCAAACTGAGGCGATGATGTGAAATGTAAATCGGATAAAACCGAAGGGTCTCGAAATGCGTGCCCACAGGCACGTAAACCGAGGCGATGATGAAATGGAATAAAATGGCATACGGAATGCCACGATGGGCTTACACCAACATGGGAGAGCCTCAGCTCACTCACATAGGAGGCCGTCGGATAAGAATGAAGTGCCTCGAAATGCGTGCCCACAGGCACGCAAACCGAGGCAATGATAAAATGAGACGGAAATGCAAATTGGGCTTATACTAACGTGAATGGACCTCATCCACACTCACATCAGATGCCGTCGGGTAAAACAGAGGTGCCTCGAAGTACGTACCCACAGGCACGCAAACCGAGGCATGGCCCGAAGGCATGAAATAGCACGGGAAATGATATGCAAGCATGCAAACCAAATTTCAGCACCTAAATGAAAGGGAAAACAGCGCCGAAATGATACGAAATGACAACCAATGCATGAAATCATCCCGAAATGTGATTTTAAGTACCCGAAATGCCTACGGCTATGCTAAACATGCAAAATTGATACATGAAAGCAAAAACAGTAGCAAGGCAGCCCCAAATATGGCATTTTTTTAGTAACAACAAAGCTAAATAACCCACAAGCATGGCAAAAATAGCTTGCAAAAACGGGGAAAAAGAGAGGAATTACAAAGCAAGTAGTATATACAATACTCAAACCAGAAAAATCAGTTCTACAAAATTGAATAGGGGCAAAAAACATGCATATTTACAGTAGATGAGATCCTCCAATTCAGTGTGTAGACATGCTTAAAATGGCATGCAAAAATGAGCCTACAAAGGGGTACAACATGAGGTATCATGAGCAATCACTAAACAACTTTGGACCCTTAACAAAAATTGAAGAATAGGTCATTTTAAGACATTCTCTAAGCCTGATGAAGGCTCAAATCAGTAGCTAAGAAAGCCTAACAAAGCATGCAATTTTACGGAAAATATGGAGGATACAACATGAGGTACCAAAACCAGTCATCAAATGGCCTAAGGCCCTTAACAAAACATGAATAATAGGCAAAAATAAGGCTCTGTCTAGGCCTGATGAAGGCTGAAATCAGTGGCCAAATAAGCTCAAAAAGGCATTCAAGATGGGGCCAAAGAGAGGTACAACATGGAGGCCTCAAATCAATTTTATCCCTTCTACAATGTTGTAGAGGGACCTAAAATAAACTCAAACTCAGTTAATGGCATGCTCCAAAAATAAATGCATATAGGCTAAAAGTAGCATGCAAGTTACGGTAAAATGGAGGAATTTCAAAGGAAGTGCATGCTAGAGCCACCAAACATGGTTGAGCCCTTCTTCAATATTGAAGAGGGGCTCAAAATAATCCCACTCACAGTTAATGTCATGCTCGAAAACAGATCACACACAATCCAAACAAAGCATGCAATTTAATGGCATAAAGAGTGATATTGAAGCAAGTGTATGAAGGAGACATCAAACAGGGTTGAGCCCTTCTACAAAGTTGTAGAGGGTCTCAAAATAAGCACAAAACCAGAAGGGGTCAGAGTCCAAAACAGATCACAAGTAGGGTAAAGATTTGATGGAAAATTATGCAAGAAAAATGGATTTTGAGACTTACCCTTGAAGACTACACTTTTGCTTCCTCTTGCCTTGATGAAAGTTGCTTCTTAGCCTCTGAGGAACCACTCTTTGCTGCTGGAAATGGAATGGTGATGGTGAGGCTTGGAGTTGATGAAGGAATGGGCTAGGGACTTGAATGTTTTTTTAGGGTTTTGGAGATGGAGATGGAAGCTATGGGAGATGAAGCCTTGAGAAGAAATTGTCTAACCTTAGCAAAGAAGGACCTCAGCCCTTTAAATAGGCAAGGAAGGGTGTAAAAGGGGAGGGAATTGCATCCAAGCATTCCCTCCCAAAATATCCCCCGGATGCCCGGGATATTTTGAAAAATATCCGGACAGCTGGAAAGGGCTGGAAAGCAGAAAGCTGGCCGGCCAGGTAAATTTCTGGGAGGTGGCCGGCCGGCCACCCCACCTGGTCGGCCAGCCACTCACCCTGGCCGGCCGGCCATGGCCCAAAAATGAAGTGCAAATTTTCTGGCCGACCACCATGCAATGGTGTCCTCCCAGATGTGTAGAATAAGGTTCCAAGGTCGGAAATTGGCAACACTGAAGCAGGAGTCACAACATAGAGCTTGAAGGAGAGGCTCAAAAATGAAGTCCACAATTGCTGGCCGACCACCAACTTTTAGGGTCCTCCCAGATGTGTAGAACAAGGTTCCAAGGTCGGAAATTGGCAACACTGAAGCAGGAGCCACAACATAGAGCTTGAAGGAGGGGCTCAAAAATGAAACTTTGAATTGCTGGCCGACCATGCTCTTTTAGGGTCCTCCCATGTCCCCTGATCACAGATATGTAGCTTTGGTTGGAAGAAAATGGGCCTAGGGTGTTCAACATTAGCCCGGAAGTGAGCAAAACGGACGCCGGAGGAGCGAAACTGGTTATCTGGGATAATTGCTGGCCTCCCACCCTCCAGTGATCTTCCTAATGCTGAAACAGAGGTACCTGCCAAAATCGAACAAAAACTAATGAGAAATGAACGCTCGGGGCCCAAACCGCGCAGTTCGGGGCCCCAAAAATGGGCTGTAGGCACCGGAAGTGGTGTTCAGCAGTGAAGTGGGTATCAGAGACCCCAGTGTTCCTCAGAATGATAAAACAGAGGTACCTGCCAAAAATCGGAGAAAACCGATACAAAATGAATGCTCGGGGGCCAAACCGCGAGGTTCGGAGCCCAAAAACCGGCTATAAGCACCGAAAGGGGCATACGGCCACGAAGTGGGCATCAGGGGCCCCAGTGTTCTTCGTAATGATAAAACAGAGGCACTTGCCAAGAACCGGAGAAATCGGAGATGGTTGGGCGGTCCCGAACCGAGGCACACGGCCTGACGGCTCCGAAAACCGGAACCGGGCTCCGAAATGGGCAAAATGGCCTACGCCACGAAAAGTAGCCCACGCCACCGAGAAATAGTCTACAGGACTACTCCCTTCCCTCAGGAAAGAAAACAGAGAAAACCGAGCCTGGTTCGCAAACCGAGACAAGGCACAGAAGAGGATTCGGAAGTTCGGAGGCAGGGCGCGCGGCCGCGACTCTGGGACTTCTGAACGAGCACAGTATGCGACATCACCGAGCGCTCAATCGGTGACGTCTAAGTCTTAAGGTCGGTCAAAAATGGGGTGTCTACAGTTGCCCCTCTTTGACAGAACTCGGAAGTCAAGAAGTGACGAGAGTGAATGTCAAAGCCTAGAGACGACCCATTTTTGACAAGGCCGAAGACTTAGACAATCAAACAGGATAAACAGAGATATGTGCCCGCAGGCGTGCCCGCAGGCAGGGGGCAAAATGCAAGCGGTATGCACAGAGCCAGATGATCATGCAAATGCAGCAAGCTGTAATGAGGCAAGTACTCGCGAATAGATGCAACAATTTTAAGCAAGAATGCAAAGCAACAACTACATTTCATGCAGTTAGGAATGCGGAGAATGATACGATTCTCGTCGCGTCTCACACGGAGAAGATACGATACCTGCGCGATTCGTCTGGTCGCACCAGCCTCAAATGAACCGTACATACAATATCGTGCCTGCAAAATAGAGAAATTCAACAAGAACAATATGCTAACAACACATATTCAACGTGATTCCTAAAATTCGAAAAGTGTGACACACGCAGTGCCGGCGGGTAAACACATCGCAATGCAAGAAAAGATAATGCGTGACAACGCATACTCAAGCATAGAGGTATGGTACATCAAGAAATCATGCATGACAATGCAAAATGTTGATTAGAATGCAAGTTATAAGCACAACAATGCAAAACGAGCATAAATCAGGGGGTTTGTCGGCTGCGAAATAATGAGCAAGAAAACGCGCACTTCGGCGACGGCAACTCAATCACGGCCTCGGTTTCACCTCCCGGAGAGGTTATAACATGTTCAAAAAGGATACACCTTGATTTTGATGAATAATGATGAAACACATACCAGAAATTGCAGCTAAAGTTCCAACGGAGCAATTTCGCGCCAGAAAGTGCACTTTTCTTGAACTTTTTCAGGTCCCGGGAATTCCAAAATTCCTCAAAATTTGCAGAGAGGTAGGGGAGGGGGTGGGGACCATGGTCGGCCAGGTCATGGCCCTAGGAGAGGCTGTCGGCCAGGATGGAAAAAGCACATGGCCGGCCAGCCAGGAAAGGTGGCCGGCCGGCCACCTGCCAAAAGCAGGGGCATTTTGGTCATTTTGAGGATTTCTATATATATGCTTGCCCATTGCCTCCGAAATCACACCCCCAAGTGTGGAATTCTCTCTTCTTGCTCTCTAAGCCATTTTCTTGTTCAGATCTGCATTTTATACGCGCCCCTCGGCCTCCCACGCAAGTTGTTTCTGCGAAATCCTTCAGATTTAAGCACTTTGAGCCTACTAAAATTTGATTTCGGAGCTTCTCTTCTCGTTTTCACCACTTGAGGTAAATTTGTCTCAATATTTGGAATATTTTCCCGGGGGGTTGACTTTGGTTGACTTTTTATTTCCCGAGAGTTGACTTTTGTTGACTTTTTCAATTTTGGCTCATTTTTGCTCCTTTTTGCAGA
Source organism: Camellia japonica (assembly GCA_030407325.1). Lineage (NCBI taxonomy): Eukaryota > Viridiplantae > Streptophyta > Magnoliopsida > Ericales > Theaceae > Camellia > Camellia japonica. The sequence continues at coordinate 28,911 of JAPPVO010004542.1, forward strand.
TTTCTCGAAATGGCCGGCAATTTCCCCCACGGCGGAGGTTTTCCAGGGGCCGGAGACGATTTTGACATTATGGCACTCCCCCCGAGGATCCGGCCTTTCTTCCCCGATCGATATGCTCCAGCGGTACATAGGCTTCCGCGAGCCGTTTTCCGTCATTTCACCGATTTCAACGATCGGGTTCCCGGGGATCTGCTTCTACGAGAGCCGGAGCAGCACCTCTCTCATGATGCGCGAGAGGTATTTTACTTTACTTTTCGTATTCTTGTGCATTTTGTAGCTTTGCCATGCTTAAACTTACGGTTATAGCTTACGACATAGTACTTTGTTTGCACTTTGAACACGTAGTTAAAACACTTGAATTGTTGAACACACGGCTCACTGACTGAAGGTGAACACACAGCACACACTGACCACGAGTAGAACACACAGTCCCAAACTCTGATTTTCTGAACACACAGTCCAAGTTGATGATGAACACACAGCCCACACTGATTAGGATTGAACACACGGCCCAAAACATAGATTTACTGAACACGCAGCCCAGATTTGACGTGAACACACAGCCCACTGATTAAGAGTAGAACACACAGTCCCAAACTCTGATTTACTGAACACACAGCCCAGATTTGAAATGAACACACAGCCCACTGATTAAGAGTAGAACACACAGTCCTAAACTCTGATTTACTGAACGCACAGCCCAGATAGAAATAAAGTGAACACGCAGCCCACTGATTAGGATTAGAACACACGGCCCAAAACATAGATTTACTGAACACGCAGCCCAGATTTGAAATGAACACACAGCCCACTGATTAAGAGTAGAACACACAGCCCACTGATT
>JAPPVO010004543.1:0-15360 GCA_030407325.1 Camellia japonica
GAGGCTTCCGGTTGATCTAAGTGTGGGGGTTTAAAATACCGCCCACTCCGTGTCATGTGGTCAACCTCTCCGAGGTACCAAGTGTTATCAGGTTGGTTATTCCCCCAATCTTCGTCGGTGTGAGCAAGACATAAATCTTCGTCTTCCCACCACATTCCATTAGCAACCGACAGACACCTGTCCGGCTCTGGTACAGCTGTTCTTGTGCTCGCAGCACCTTTCATCCACATACCTGAGGTATTCTCGGTTCCCATGCACACAGCGGTTTCAACTCCCACAGGGGCCTTTGCTTTCCTGGTTCTCTCGGAATCTTCAAAACTTGCTTGTTCTGGCATGACTGACTGCTCCATCATCTCCGCACTCAAAATGTTCCAATCTCGGGCGAAATTCTCGACACCGGTGCCCCCCGGCGATGTGTTCTGCTCTTCGACCCTCCCGGCCGTTACTGACATTCCTGTCCCTACCGGGCCCTGCTCTGCCTGAAATTCTCCTATCACATCAGGTTGATCGTCCAACCACCCGGTAACTTCGGCTGAATTCTCATAATCAAACCATGCGACTGTCGCATCCTCTGGGTCCTGGTCACTGTAAAACTGGAGCTCGGCAAGGTCCTCCCCCACAGCTGTTACATCATCTGTTCCCTGCCCCAAATTATCTCCGTGAATCACACACAATTCTCCCTCTGTTGGCAATTCTACTCCGGGCCCATCTTGGCCTACTGATGAAATGTAGTCTCCCGGACTATATGTTTTCTCGACACAAATTCCAAATTCCGCGGATTCTGACCCAACAATCCTCTTTTCCTTTGGGATTTCCTCTCTCCTGTTCTCGATGGTCACCACCGCTGGTTTCGGTTGGGTTTCGAAGACGTCCATCATGCACAAGGCGGTGCAATCAGGAAGAAATACTTCTGGTTTAGGGAGGTGGGTAGGTGTGATATAAATACTAGGGTCGTAGAACGCGTCCCCAATATGGATGAAATTGAGTCTTTTGGGCGGTGGAGCTTGGTTATGTGTGGGGAGAGGGTTTGTGGTAACATTGGGTTTTTCAGGGGGTAGGATCACCCCATTATCAATGAGATCTTGAATCTCATGACGTAACCGATAACACTGGTCGGTGTCGTGGCCGTGCTGTTGGTGGAACGCACAGTACTTGGCCGGGTTGTGGTTAGGGGGAAGTTTTTCTGGTAAGGGCCGCGGCTCCAGGGGCTTCAGATGCCCTTTCTTGATCAGAACCCCCAGAGCTTTGGATAGAGGCATATATAGTGGGGCGAAGGTTCTGGTGTTTCTGGGTGGGTATTTGGTTGTTTGTGGGTTGCTTCCGGACGCGCCGGAAAATGGCGCAGCTGCCGTATTTCTTTGAGGGGGATTGGCGGTGACCATGCTTACTTCGGTGGCTCTCGTAGTAGTGGTGCCACTCGGCCTGCATTGCTACCACGGTTGAAAGTTCGTCGGGGTTGCTCCCGGTCGTTGTCAATCAAGCCTTGCTTTAAGGCGTCTTCAATCTGCACCCCCATTTCGTGAAGGTCAGAAAAAGTAGGGAAGGGGAGAACTATCATCTTTTGCATCAACTTCGGCTGAAGATTGCGCACAATCATCCGAATCTGGTCTTTGTCCGTAGGCCTTAAGGCCATCATCGAAGCCTTGGCCCTCCACCTGGTTACAAACTCTGAAAAACTCTCCTTAGGGTCTTGCCTAGTCGTCTCGAGATCACGGGTCGTAATCTCAATCTGTGTATTATACGAATACTGCGCGATGAAGGCCTCAGCCATTTCGTCCCAATTTCTCTTGACGTCATCTTCCAACTTGGCATACCAAATGGCCGCCACACCTGATAGGGTCCGGCCAAACAAAGACAACTTCTGAAGCCTACTGAGGCCCATTGGCCTTAGGACATCTGAAAACAATCTCAAGTGCACCATGGGGTCCCCGGACCCGTCAAACCGATCAATATGAGGCATTTTGAATCTGTCGGGCAGCGTCACAGCTGCATCAGTGTAACCGTCTTCAATATCAGGGATAGTCTTGACCCCCTGTGATCTCTTGAACAGCTTTTCAAGCTTGCTCAACTTTAGTGCGGTAGGATCAGTCTCGAACTCGAAGGGAGAGTCCGGTAGGTTGGTGGGTGTTTTTGATAGCTGAGGTTGGATCTGAGGTAGGGTTGGAGGTGGGGGTGGTCCTGTGGGCAATTCTGTATTAGTTTGAACATCGGCTGTCTCCCCGACGTTAGGAACTCCTGGCGGGGGAGGAACTGGATGCGAAGCAGACGCTCCGGTCTGCTGCTCTAACCTGGCAATTGTCTCTGCCTGTTCCCTCACAACTGTGGCCTGTTGCCTGGCGAAATCTGCCTGACGGACGGCATCCTGCTGCATTGCTTTCATGCTTTCCTGAAGGTGGCGCACCATCTCTTCTAAACTAGCCATACTGCCTTGCTCTGACTGAGTTATCGGTGTATATTCTCTTTCTGTGGAGGAGCGGAGTCCTGATCCCTACTGTACGCAGGTGGGGTAGACAAAGCCCTTTGTACTGAATGCTGAACCGGTGCCTTTTGCCTGACTGACCTCCGTTTGGTAACCGGGGGTAGTGAATAATACACTGGTTGTCCGTCTATCAGATCCTCAGATCGATGGAGTCGGCGACCTCTAGTCCAGAGTGCTTGGGGAGTATCTACTGGGTCGGAAGCAATCGTGCTCAACTACCTAGTAAAAAAAAAAAAAAAAAAAAAAAACGTATAAATAACAGAAAATCAGACAGCATAACGGCATAAAATAAAAACACACAGTCGGATAATATGCTGAACTTGATTCACTGTCCCTGCAATACTGATCACTATTTCTGAATCATTACCCCCAAGTCTGAATCCCGTATCCACAGATAACCTGATTCCCCCAAAATACTGTTACGGGTGCCCTCAGGCCGGATAAAACTCGCAAACTGACATGCGCATTTCCTGTAGAGATACACTCTAAAAGCACATAGCAAGTAAATGAGAGCCAATACTCGCAAGTAGGCTAAAATACGGATTTCAATGAATTGTTCCAACTCACGCAATCCAACCTCCACCCACAGGCATTCAAACAGTTTATCTCATGTAAGCATTTAGCCGCATGGTAAGCATACTGTCATGGCAACATTCACACGCATGTGGTATGCTAAAGCGTAAATACTTACATTGTACTCCAAGCCAAAACAGAAGCTTATCAGAAATCCATGCATGGACCTAAGCATACTGAAATGTCTAATGCAACACATGCAAAGTTGTAATCTAGGCAGGCTCGGCTATCCTAAACATGGCACATGGAATGCTACAAATAACACGCATCCAATTTGGAATTGAAAGTACGATGCAGTTTGTATGATGTGCCGAGCCTGATGCATGTCAACAAATGCATGGATGCACGCATGCATAGCATAAGGTATGCTAAAACAAATATGCCCTAATCTACCATTATAAGCAGGTAAATAAAAGGGAGAAAGAAGTGGGGGTTGGAAGACATACATGCCACTCACCCACACTTATTACAAAACATGTCCTCACACGGAGAGACCAAAATAATAATACAGTCCGGAAATAATACAGTCCAAAAATATTACAGTCCAAAAGAAAGAATGGATTATTACAAAATTCTAATTATTAAAATTAAATCAAGTAATTAAAAGAGAGGGGGCCTCAGCCCTGCCTCGGGATGCGCGAATGATGCATGCTCGTTGCGACTTGCCCGGAAAAGCCTACACCGTGCCACTGCTGCCTCTGTTTTTGCTGCCCTGCCTCTCCAAAAATTACCAAAGTCCCAGGGATCCTTCCTTGTGTGCTGCTGAGTGCCACCGACTGGAGTAAGTTAACATCGGCTGCTTGTGGTGGCCACCGGCTGCAAAATATTATATCGGCCAGAGATATAGTGCCGGTCGGCACTCTTTCCTGCCGGTCGGCACAAAGTTCCTGCAGAAGACAGTTGACAGCAGCAGCAGACAGCAGTGTATGGTATTGGATTTTTGGACATATTTATGCATGGCCAATGCTTCCCTCTCATGAATGGGACTCAAGGGAGCATGGCTCTTGGTTCTAGGGCTATCAATTTTTCACTTTGGTGCATGATAGCCTAAGAACCAAGGTTGCATTTTCAATGGAAAAATGCATGCAAACAAACAAATGAAACCAAAACCTTATCATGCTTAAGGTCAAAGGCCTTGGTGACTTGGGGAATGGAGGTGTGTTTTGCCACTTGAAGTGCAAACACCCCTCACTTCCCACACTTGGTTTGACACCCCAAACCAAGTAATGAAATGCATGTATGCAACATGGCTCGATGATGCAACCTAATAATGCAACTTTCATGTTAAGTATGCAATGCCAATCATACAAGATGCAACATGCAATGTTAACATGAACAAGTCAAACAATGGGGCCAACATTTCACAACACTTAGTTAATCAAACATGCAACAATCATAAAGCAAGCATGCCATGGATTTAACTACAATGAGGCAGCTTTCAACAACCCCAAAACAGTAGCAAAACATGCCTAAAGTAGTGACCAATGAACATGCCAATATGCAAACCAAATAAGGCCAAGTTTAAGGCACCAAGAGGAGCACACCTTGCTACCATTAACAAGACCAAACATGGTATACACCAAGCAAACAAAAAAAAAAAAAGATTTCTAGCATGCAAAATGAGCCCAAATTCCCCCTCATGGCAGCCCCAAAATGCATTGATCATGCAAGCCTACACAATGCCACTTCTTAGGCATAAAAGAGGACCCCTTCGAATCATGAAAATGGTCACATATGTAAGCATACACACATGCTTTATGGACTGAAATGGGGTAACAAATGATGCCAAATCATGAGGATGATCAATGTTGAACATACTAGGAACCAAAATGCATGAGGCTTACAAGCCTAGAATACAAAACAACCATGTCAAGCACCCCAAATGTGACAAAATCAGTGGCTCACAGCCCTCTAACATGGCCAAATAGTGCTAGCATCTTCATGAAACTAAGCTAAAACATGCAAGAAAACATGACCTCAAAGCATGGCATTTTCTAGGCATAAGAGAGCATTTCAAAGCAAACATGAGAGGCATGTTAAGGACTATAAAAACAACCTAAAATAGGGGTATCACATATCATATTAACCACAAAAATGCTCTGAAATGAAACTAAAGCCTACTATGCAAACATGCTATTATTGAGCTCAAAACAAAGGCAAGCAAAGAGCCAAGGGGAGAAGGGTGTCCCTCCCCTTTATGAGACTTCAAAACACCCCCCCCCCTCACCACTGAAAACCCACTGGTTTTCAGTGGTGAGAAGTCCAAAAACAACAAGTAAACAAGGTCTCACCAATAAGACACCAAAATGGCCAAATAAGGCCTAGAAGGGTGAGCCTTTGCTCAAACCACAAAAATTCCTTAATGAAGGTTCAAGAGCAAGTAAAAACAAGGTTTTTTTATGTTAAGCACAAAGCCAAAAACCCAAAGCAAGAGGGGTAGAAACTAGTTGCAAGAATGGGGAAACTAAAGTGAAAAGCTCACCCTTGAAGATCCAATGAAGAACAGGTGGTCCAGCCCTCTCCTAGTGATCAAAACCAGTCCAAGATCACACAAAACAAACCTCCAAGCCTCCCAATCTCGGAGCTAGGTGTAATAGTGTGTGTAATGGTGCAAAAGTGAGGTAAAACACACTATTTGGGCCTAAAACACACACACAAGAGGAGAGAGAGGGAGATATAGATATATATGGATGTATATCAGAGATATATATGTATAAGCTCTGGTTTTGCCCTAAAAGTTCTAACCTTAAACAATGAAGATGAATGCAAGTATATATAGGCCAAAAACTAAGCCAAAACTTAATGACTAAGTAAGGCCAAAGGGTTCAAGGGGTGCAAAGGGTTCCTAGCTTCTAAGGGAAGCCAAGACAGCTGGCCAAGCTTCTCCAAGAAGCTTGGCCAAGGGTTCAAGCTTCTAGAAGCTTCAAGGGGGTTCAAAAGGGCAAAGGGTGCAATGTTATGCACGAGGAGGAGTGATGGTGTAATCCAGCTGGCACAGCTGTCATGCACCATCCTCAGAGGGGTTCAGAAGGGTCACCGGCCGGCCAAAACAGTCACCGGCACAAAAAAGTGCCGGCCGGCATCATAAAGTGCCGATCGGCCAAGGATCTGGATAAAAGAGTGCCGATGGCTACTAGGGAGAGCCGGTGGAGGTGTGAGGCAGCCGGTGGGTTCTAGGGATGGCTAACAGGCCTTCCCATACCCTCAAATGCAAACACACACAAGCCTTGGTGGGAAACCAAGCACAGAACAAACCGGTTAAGAGATCCTGAGGCACGGCGCGCAGTCGGGACCTCCGGGAACTCAAAACGAACACAAACATGGATAATCACCGGGTGTTCAAGCGGTGATGTCCAAGTCTTGAGGACGGTCAAAAATGGGGTGTCTACACCGACTTCCATTTTCTTTTGTAGTTATGGCTATGTCGGGTTTTGATGTTATTTTGGGTATGGACTGGCTATCGTCATACCGGGCAGTTATTGATTGTTACCGCTAGAGGGTCATAGTATGTACCTTAAGCGGGGATTGTTTCCATTTCTTAGGGGATTGGGTTGGTAGTGTGTTGCCACCGGTGTATGATCCGCGAGGGCGGAGTGAGCTTAGTGTTCTTCTCACTAGCTTTATGAGTGGTGAGTGTGATAAGACCCAGATTGTATTGCCGAGAGTGGTTTCGGAGTACTCGGACGTCTTTCCCGAGGATCTTGTGAGTTTGCCACCACACCGAGAGATCGAGTTCTCGATTGATTTAGTGCCCAGCACGGCGCCGATTTCCATGGCACCTTATCGTTTTGCCCCAGCCAAGTTGAGTGAGCTGAAGATTCAACTCCAGGAGTTGCTAGATAAGGGTTTTGTCCGCCCTAGTGTTTCGCCGTGGGGAGCACCGACCTTCTTTGCTAAAAAGAAAGATGGTGCCTTGAGACTTTATATCGATTACCGGAAATTGAATCGGACTATGGTTAAGAACAAGTACCCTATGCCTCGTATTGACGATTTGTTTGACCAGTTGAAGGGGTCCCGTTGTTTCTGTAAGATAGATTTGAGATCGGGTTACCACTAGTTGAGAGTCAATAAGGAGGATATTCCGAAGACGGCATTCCGTACGCGGTATGGCTATTATGAGTTTCTGGTGATGCCATTTGGGCTCACCAATGCACCGGCAGTATTTATGGATTTGATGAACCGGATTTTTCAGGAATTCTTAGATCGTTTTGTAGTCGTTTTTGTGGACGACATTCCGATTTATTCACCGTCTGAGGAGGAGCACGAGGAACACTTGAGAGTGGTGCTTGAGTTGCTTAGAGCCCATAGGCTGTATGCCAAGTTTGGGAAGTGTGAGTTCTGGCTAAGAGAGGTCAAATTCTTAGGCCACGTGGTTTCCGGGGAAGGGGTGCCTGTTGATACATCCAAGATTGAGGCAGTGCAAGATTGGGCATAGCCTAAGAGTGTTTTTGAGATCTGTAGTTTTCTGGGATTAGCTGGGTATTACCACCGGTTTGTAAAGGATTTCTCCAAACTAGCTTCGCCGTTGACTAGATTGACGCGGAAAGGGGTCAAATTCGTATGGAGTGAGACTTGTGAAAAGTCGTTCCAAGAGTTAAAAGTTAGATTGACCACCGCTCCAGTTTTAATTATTCCAGAGAGAGGGTTGGGTTATGCGGTTTATTGTGATGCCTCACGAGAGGGTTTGGGTTGTGTGTTGATGCAAGAGGGGAAAGTGGTAGCCTATGGCTTGCGACAGTTGAAAATACACGAGAGGAATTACCCTACGCATGACCTAGAATTAGCAGCAGTGATCTTTGCCTTGAAGATTTGGAGGCATTATCTTTATGGTGAGAGGTTCGAGGTGTTCTCAGACCATAAGAGTTTGAAGTACCTGTTTACATAGAGAGACTTGAATTTGAGGCAGATGAGGTGGATGGAGTTCAACGAGGACTACGACTTCGAGTTGCACTATCACTCGGGAAAGGCCAATGTTGTGGCCGATGCCCTTAGTAGGAAATCCATCAGTGATGTCGCTTGTATAGCCATCTGGGAGTGAGAGATGTTTGGTGCACTTGGCGAGTTTGATTTGCTTCTGGATGAATCCGTTAAGGCTGCGGCCTTGTTTTCTGTTGTTGCGCAGCCTACACTTGTGACTCGAGTGTTAGAGGCACAGAGAGGTGACCTTGAGGTAGAATCCCTCTGAGAGAAGATCTCCAGTGGGAAGGTTGAGAAGGGTTTGACTGTGTATCCCGACCTGAGTGTGAGATATCGAGACCGTTTGTTTGTGCTGGAGTTTTGCCGAGAGGAGGTACTCCGAGAGTTTCACCATTCACGCCTTGCGGTGCACCCGGGAGGCTCTAAGATGTATCGGGATTTGGGTCGCCAGTTTTGGTGGCGGGGTATGAAGAAGGATGTGGCAGTTTTTGTGTCTAAGTGCCTTACTTGTCAGCAAGTGAAGGCCGAGCATCAGAGGCCAGCGGGTTTGTTACAACCCTTGCCTATTGCCGAGTGGAAGTGGGAGCATGTCACTATGGACTTCGTTGTAGGTCTTCCGAGGACTCAGCGGGGTAGTGATGCTATTTGGGTGGTTGTAGACCGGTTGACTAAGTCAGCACACTTTATCCCTATGCGCGTGAGAGATTCGGTAGATCATCTTGCCGATTTGTATATTCGGGACATAGTGAGGTTGCATGGGGTCCCAGTGTCGATCGTCTCAAATAGAGATCCTCGTTTTACTACTAGGTTGTGGCAGAGTTTGCAGAGTGCCTTGGGCACTAGATTGACCTTTAGCACGACTTATCATCCTCAGACTGACGGGCAGTCTGAGCGTACTATTCAGATCCTTGAGGATATGCTTCGAGATTGTGTCCTTGACTTTAGCGGGTCGTGGGAAAGGCACTTGCCCTTGGTGGAGTTTGCCTACAACAACAGTTTCCAGTCGAGTATTGGTATGGTACCGTTTGAGGCCTTGTATGGCCCACCGTGTAGGTCCCCAGTTTGTTGGGCCGAGGTGGGTGATTGTAGACACCCCATTTTTGACCGACCTTAAGACTCAGACGTCACCGATTGAGCGCTTGGTGATGTTGCATACTGTGCTCGTTCAGAAGTCTCAGAGTCGCGGCCGTGCGCCCTGCCTCCGGACTTCCGAATCCTCTTCTGTGCCTTGCCTCGGTTTGCGAACCAGCCTCGGTTTTTCTCTGTTTTCTTCCTGAGGGGAGGGAGAGGTCTAGCAGACTATCTCTCAGTGGCCGTGGGCTACTTTTTGTGGCCGTAGGCCATTTTGCCCATTTCGGAGCCCGGTTCCCGGTTTTCGGAGCCGTCAGGCCGTGTGCCTCGGTTCGGGACTGCCCAACCGTCTCCGATTCCTCCGGTTCTTGGCAAGTGCCTCTGTTTTATCATACCGAGGCACACTGGGGTCTTAGATACCCACTTCGTGGCTGAATGCCACTTTCGGTGCTTATAGCCGGTTTTCGGGGCCCCGAACTGCGTGATTTGGCCCCCGAGCATTCATTTCGCATCAGTTTTTGTTCAATTTTGGCAGGTACCTCTGTTTTAGCACCAGGAAGATCACTGGAGGGTGGGAGGCCAGCAATTATCTCAGATGACCAGTTATGCTCTTCCGGCGCCCGTTTTGCTCACTTCCGGGCTAATGTTGAACACCCTAGGGTCATTTTCTTCCAACCACAACCACATATCTGTGATGAGGAAACATGGGAGGACACCAAAAAGTGGTGGTCGGCCAGTAATTGTGACTTTCATTTTTGAGCCTCTCTTTCAAGTTCAATGTTGTGACTCCTGTTTCAGAGTTGCCAAATTCCAACCTTGGAACCTTGTTCTACACACCTGGGAGGACACCAAGGTATGGTGGTCGGCCAGCAATTCTTGACTTCATTTTTGGCCATGGCCGGCCGGCCAGGGAGAGTGGCTGGCCGACCAGTTGGGGTGGCCGGCCGGCCACCTTCAAGAAAGGTACCTGGCCGGCCTGCTTTCTCCTTTTGGACCCTTTACAGCTGTCCAGCTGTTTTTCAAAATATCCCTGTCCTCCGGGGGATATTTTGGGAGGGAAAGCTTGGGTGCATTTCCCTCTCCTTTTACACCCTTTTTGATCCATTTAAGGGGCTGAGCTTCTCCTTTGTTAGGGTTACAAAAAATCATCTCAAGAGCTTCTCTTCCATTGCCTCCATTTCCATAGCCAAAAATTCAAAAAAGCTTCAAGTTCCTAGCCCCTTTCTTCAGCAACCCTAAGCCTCACCATCATCACCTCCATTTCAGCAGCAAAGGAGTGTTTTCCAGAGGCTAAGAAGCAACAAATTGAAGCCAAGAAGCCCTAAAAGACTGATCTTCAAGGGTAAGTCACTATTTCCCTTTTTCTTGCACAATTTTGCTTCAATTCTTTACCCTACTTGCTCACTGTTTTGGGCTCCGACCCCTACTGATTTTGTGCTTATTTTGAGCCCCTCTACAATATTGTAGAAGGGCTCAACCTTGTTTGGTACTTCTATCATGCTCTTCCTTCAATATCACTCTTTATGCCAATATTTTGCATGCTTTGTTTGGATTATGAGTGATCCATTTTCGAGCCTGATATAAACTGTGAGTGGGCTTATTTTGAGCCCCTCTTCAACATTGAAGAAGGGCTCAACCATGTTTGGTGGTTCTATCATGCACTTGCTTTGTAATTCTTTCAATTTACCGTAAAATTGCATGGTTTCTTTAGCCTATTTGAAGTCTGATTTTGAGCATGCCATTAACTGAGATTGAGATTATTTTGTGTCCCTCTACATTATTGTAGAAGGGATCAACTTGGTTTGGGGTCTCCATGTTACACTTGCCTTTATATCTCTCTTTGACCCCACTTTGCATGCTTTGTTAGGCTTATTTTGCTTCTGTTTTGAGTCTTCATCAGGCTTAGAAAGTGTCTTAAAATGACCCATTCTTCATGTTTTGTTAAGGGTCCAAAGTTGTTTGGTGTATGATTTTGGTACCTCATGTTATAGCCTTTGTTGGCTCATTATTTTGCATGCTATGTTTAGCCTATCTACCTACTGAATTGGGGGATGTTATCTTTTATAAATGTGCATATTTTTGGTCCCTCTTTAATGTTGTAGAACTTTTTTTTTTCGGTTTGAGTATTGTATATACTACTTGCTTTGTAATTCCCCTCTTTTTCCCCATTTTTGCATGCTATTTTGCCATACTTGTGGTTGTTGTTTAGCCTTGCTTTGTACTGAAAAAATGTTATTTTAGGGGCTGCCTTGCTACTGTTTTACATGTCATGTGTCAATTACGCATGTTTAGTAGGGCTGTAGGCCATTTCGGGTGCATTACATCGCATTTCGGGCATCGGGTGTAATTTTGTCATAATTCGGGGGCTATTTGTGCATCATTTTAGCTGCTGAAATTGGCATTTTCCATATGCCATATGTCACATCTCATTCGCATGTCATTTCTGTGCCTTAGGGCCATGCCTCGGTTTGCGTGCCCGTGTGCATGCATTTCGAGGCACTTCATTTTTGTCTCTCGGCAGCTTATGTGAGTGCGGCCGAGGCCCTCTCATGTTGGTGTAAGCCCAATTTGCATTTTCCATTCTGCATTTCGTATGCCATTTTAGTCCATTCTGCATTCCGTATGCCATTTTAGTCCCTTTGCATTCCGTATGCCATTTCCTCGGTTTGCGTGCCCGTGGGTACGCATTTCGAGGCATCTCATCTTAGTCTCATTCCATTTGCATCTTCATGCTATTTCATGATTTCATATCATTGCCTCGGTTCGCGTGCCCATGTGCACGCATTTCGAGGTTCATAGCATCGTGTATGTTAGGATTGCATATTAACTGCATTTCATGCATGTCATGCATATCGCATCGTGTTCGGGATAGGAGTTAGCCCGGGCACAGGAAACGAGGCACGTTTCGTACTCCGAGTGACGGAACGGGTCTCAATTCCCAAGTCACCGACACTTCGGATTACCCATGATGGAGTTAGGTTTTGTTGTAGCATTCATCTGCATTCATCCTATATTGAGTTGTGCAATCCGATTCCTCGGCCATCATGCATCGGTATGCGTGATTGGTGGCACGAGGATCGAGGCATGCATATATTTGTGAAATACATTGCTATGTCCTTTTCCTGCTCTCTGTTGCAGCAAAATGAGGATCAGCAACTTTTCGGAGTCTGGCGCGCATTTCGAGAACAATTGCAAACAGAGGCTAAATTGGGCATCCAAATGGATTTCCGCGAGAAGGCAGCCCCGCATACATCATTTCATTATCCGGAACGAAGCAAGGCAGCCCCTGGCTTGCAAGCCAATTTTAAAGCTTTCTTAGTTTAATTTGTCCGTTAATTAGTTAATCTGTATTATTCTTTTTAATTATTTCGGACTGTATTATTATTTATTCGGACCCTCTGCGCGAGGGCATAACTGTAATAAGCGTGGGTGAGTGTGATGTATGTCTTCCAACCCCCACTTCTTTCTCCCTTTTATTTACCCGCTTATGTTGGTTAGATATAGGGCATATTTCAATTAGCATACAGTATGACAGCATGTTTGCATCATTCATCTATTTTGCACGCACCGGGCTCGGCGCATCATACAAACTGCATTTGTATTTCAATTCCTAATTGAGTACTTGATAGCTGTTGCATCTCATATGACATGTTTAGAATAGCCGAGCCTGCTATAGTTGCATTATTGCATGCGTTGCATTAGGCATTTCTGTATAATTAGGATCATGCATGATTTCTAATGAGCTTCTGTTTTTGGCTCGGAGTACTCGGTGAGTTTTATGCTTTAGCATCCTTGCATACGTGTGAGTGACTGCCATGAATAGCATGCTTACCATGAGGCTACGTGCTTATGTGATATAACTACCTTGAATGCCTGTGGGTGGAGGTTGAGTTACTTGAATTGGAACAATGCGTTGACTGTTTGTTTTAAGCCCACTAGATAGTGGCAAAATCATGTTTTCTAAGCCCACCTGAGGGTGGCAAATCCGCGTCTTAGCCTACCTGCGGGTAGCACTATCAAACCATTTTCAAACAAACAAACATGAAATGTTTTGTTCCAATTTAGGCGGCACAGTCTATACTTGTTTGCTGCGAGCATCACATAGGAACCTAGGCTAATAATCAGAATAAGAGCATACAAGGTTTTCAAAATCAGATATCACGGTTAGTAGAGGCCGGTCTTTGACCGGGCGAGCGGGGGTGCTCACGAAGTGACCTTCCCCAATCGTACCCAAGTTCCCAAGCCGAGGCAACTTTGGTGATGACGGACACGTGGCCTTTGGCACCGAGTCAGGGTTTCCTAAATTTCCCATTAAAAAATATTTAGGTGGCGACTCTGTATCTGGCGAAGCAGTCCATGTTTGGCACTTCTTTCAAAAAATCTGTTTTCAAAACGATTTGCCGGATTTGGACTCTTTGGTTCAAGATTAAGGACCGTGACATTTGAGTCCTTGAACTGTAGTGACCCCAATATGAACAGAACGGGACTTAACCCTCCCGGGGCGTTCGGGGACGTCTACAGTGATGCACCTTTGTTGGGCCCGGATTTGGTGAGGAAAACGACGGAGAAAGTTGAGCTTATCCGTAGGAGGCTTGTTACAGCCCAGAGTCGCCAAAAGAGTTATGCCGACCGTAGGAGGAGGCCTTTGGCATTTGAGGCGAGTGATCATGTTTTTCTGAAAATATCACCTAGGCTGGGTTTGATGAGGTTTGGAAAGAGTGGGAAGTTGTCCCCTCGGTTTATCGGTCCCTTTGAGATCCTTGAGAGGATTGGGGAGGTTGCTTATCGTTTAGCTTTACTGCCACAGTTGTCCGGGGTGCATGATGTGTTTCATGTTAGTATGCTTCGGAAGTACGAGCCGGATCCATCGCATGTATTGGATTGGACCGACTTAGAGGTTGATGAGGATGCCTCGTATGAGGAGAGACCGGTTCGGGTCTTGGATAAGCGGAATCAAGTCTTGCGAGGCAAGACCATTCCCTTGGTGAAAGTCTTGTGGAAGCATCACGGAGTGGAAGAAGCCACTTGGGAACGTGAGTTGGAGGTCCGTGAGAAATATCCGGACTTGTTTGTTAATGTGTGATCATGTATCGGTAATTTGGTAATATTGATGAACTTTAAGAGCATTGAATATGTCTTAAGTTGTAAAACATTGTAAATGTTTCGATTTATGGAAGTTTATTTTAACATTGCATATGTTAATTCTGTTTTAGAAATGCAAATATAATATTGGCATTGAATATGTTTTGAGATGCATGTTGATAATGCATGTTGGAGACTATGTTGTAATTTGCCTCTGGGATAGAGATGGGATGACCGGTGATGGGTCAGGTTATGGGAGGTTGGTTGGTAATGTTATTGAGAATTGAAGAAAACTTGTTTTTCAAAACTCATATCTAATTTCGGGGACGAAATTCCAAAAGGGGGGGAGGTTCTAGCGATCCCGGTTTTTCCTTCCTTTGTTTATTGTGTTCCGGACTTGGTTCTGTGGTTGTGTTATTGTCGTATTCTCATTTCTATCATTTACTCTTATATTTGAGTCTTGGGTTATGTTGGGCAAGTTTGAAATAGGTTGGTTGTGTTTAGAAACCAATAGTTGATGCCCAGTTTTTGGCCTTCACGCTCGAGCGAGGCTTTTGACGCTCGAGCGGGCCCTTTGTTGTTGCTTCTCCGCTCGAGCGGGAGTTTGAACGCTCGAGCATGAATATCCATCTCCCAGTATTTTGCTCTGCAGGTCATCGAACGCTCGAGCAGGAGTTTTTACGGTTGAGCGGGCCCTTTTGGTTTTGTTCCTCCGCTCGAGTGGGGAGTCTGACGCTCGAGCGGGGACCTTGGTCTGTAAAACTTCTGGAAGTGTGCATCCAGCGCTCGAGCGGTGCTTTTGACGCTCGAGCGGCGAGTTCCACGCTCGAGCGGGGAGTGTAGTATATCAGTCCGAAGTTCGGCTTTTTGGATCACTTTTTCAACTCCTTTTCTCTCTATTACTTTTCAAAACCTCCATTGGAGAGCACCCCACTCTAAAACTCCAACTTCTCTCTAGGGATTGATCTAGTAGGAGTGATCTTCTAACCTTGGGCCTTTGTAAAAAGTGTGGAGCTTGTTGAGGGCTACATTTTGATCCGAAAATATTGGGGTTTGGAGCACTTTCAAATTTCTTTATCTTCTCCTTTGAGCTCTGAATTTGAGGTATGGATAACTACTCATTTTTATGGTCTTTAACATAAACTATTGGTTATTTTGATGTAATGTTAAAGTTGGGTAATTTTGGGTGTTAGGGTTTCAAAATGAATAAAGAGGGGTTTGGTTATTTTTTGACTCAT
>JAPPVO010004546.1:0-15667 GCA_030407325.1 Camellia japonica
CCTAGTTCATTACTCTGACCATTCTTTGTTTTCTTCCCAAAACAGTTTTGATCAAAGATGATGAGAGTTATTACGCACTTATGCAATTTTTGATTTAAAAATCATGCGAATCAGGCTGTGAGCACTGAAAATTCTCCTTCTAGGGGTCCAAACATGGTCCAATTTCGAAAAATGAAATAGTTTTCGAGAAAGTAGTCAACTTCAGTGAAAATTTTCAAAAACTATTTTTGCAACCAATCAACGCTCAACGAGCGCGGAAATTACCCTCGAGATGCGCAACCTCGAATCGCAGGCAATGGAAATTGCCCCTGGCTTAAAAAGGGGGAGAGGAAGGGCAACAGAAAGTTGCCCCCGATTTGGATGGTAACTCAGGGCAACTTACGGCACTTCATGGCAACGGAAAGTTGCCCCTTGTTTGGATGATGCCGCGGCATGCTGTAAGTCAGTCCTTGTTGATGACGATCGGACCCTCGGGCGCGGAGGAGACGGAGGCGGTTTGAATCAATATATGGACACAGTCACCTAGAAGGTGTTGGCGGTTGGATGCCAAGAGGAAGCCGATCACGTAGTTCCCGGTTGCTGTAATTGAGACATTGGATTCAGAGGAAGCAAAAGTGATCAAAACCATGACATGGACTGAGACGCTTATGGAAGCGTTGGGGGCTGGACTTCGGGATGAAGTTGCCTACGTATCCCAAACATGGGAATCAAGCCTTACGTAGTTCCGGTTAAGGTACACTCGGGTATTTTAACCTTCACTGTTTAGGCTCTAACTTTTGCCAAGGCGCCCAATGCGGGTTTTCGACCTTGCGAGCTATTGTTTTTCTTTTTCATTTCTTTTCTTTTCCTTCTTTGCTATTTTTGTTCTTTTTCTTTTCTTTTGTTTCTTCTTTTTTTTCATTTCTTTTGTATTATTTTTTTTGCTTTTTGTCTTTTCTTTCTATTCTTTGTTTTTCTTGCTCTAACTTTTGCCTGGGTCGCCCTTCCGGGTTTTCGGCCCAGCGAGCCTCTCAAAGGATAAAAAA
Source organism: Camellia japonica (assembly GCA_030407325.1). Taxonomy (NCBI): domain Eukaryota; kingdom Viridiplantae; phylum Streptophyta; class Magnoliopsida; order Ericales; family Theaceae; genus Camellia; species Camellia japonica. Next base: position 1,026 of record JAPPVO010004546.1, read on the forward strand.
AGTGTAGCAAGCCCATGCCAAAAGGTTTTGAGATTGAAGCCTCTCTGTGTCCAGGAGAGTGACTGTGGTGTTGATTTACGGGAAGAGTCCAACGCAGTTGCTTCTCGAGCTTTGCTTGGTGGGATCTGATCTCCCTGATCTGACTTTGAGGCCTCTCGCTCGAGGGCTGCTTTGAATGGGCCACACAGGCCTTACATCATGATTGACCTCTGAACGTTCTGCATCTAAGTTCAAAGTTTGAAAATGAATGGGTTGAGTCTCGAGACTGAGAGCGATCCTGAGCTGCACAATCTCAAGAGCGATTCCACACATGTCTTAGCAGGACTGCGCAAAACATTTTGTTTTTGAAAGTTTTCAAGAAAGCGACAAATCGCTCGTGCTGAAGATAATGTGGAACCAGTCTGGATCAGGCCAGGGTCCTTCTCAGTACTCACGCCGACAAGCATGATTTTATTCATAAAAAGCTTAGCATGCGCTCTTTTTTCTCAAAATGATCAAAGTTTTGCCAAAACCCGAGGAATTACTTCCTCTTCGTTTTCATCACCACAGTGTTAAAAATGGTTTTATGAAAAGCTTAGGTCATCGTAACGATGTTCAAGGCGCAAGAGAGCAGGCGATATGTACTGTCGTTCCATTCACATCCTCTGGTACGGCTAATTTAAATAGCAACAAGTACGGAACGTGATAGCCACGGCTGTTTCATTCAGATTTGTAAGCGAAACTGGCTCCCTGACAGAAACAGACTCAAGCAAAAACAACTATTTATGAAACAAAACGGTGTTTGAGGCAACAACCCCGAAATCACCTGGTATTCTATAGAAGAGGGACTGACTCATTACAATTAGACAGACCCTTAAGCAAAAGGAATGTCTCAAAACAATGAGACAGGCTCAAGACAAAAAAAAAAAGACTGACTCAACACCCAAGCCAGAATTTACAAGGTTAGCGTCGGCAGATGCTCAAAAAAATGCGTGCCAAACGCCACATCCAAAAACGTACCAAACACTGCCCACAGGCAATTCATCTGCTGATTATATACTCACGGTATCTGTGTCCTCCGTATCTGTGTCCTCGTACTCCAAGAACTCTGTAGTGATTGATTTGGCCGAGGTGGGCGGGAGGATAACCCTGTTATCAATCAAATCTTGTACCTCGTGACGGAGGCGGAAGCAGTTATCAGTAGCATGGCCTGACTGCTGGTGGTACGCACAGTACTGAGTGGCATCATGGCCTGCTGGAAGGGGTTTGGGGAGTGGCCTAGGATCGAGGGGTGTAAGATGCCCCTTTTTGGCCAAGATCAGAAGTGCCCTAGACAAAGGCATGTGGAGAGGATGGAAGGCCCTGCGCCCTCGGGGCAGGTACTTTGGAGCCTGAACACTCTTGCTAGATGCGCTAGCGAACGGATCAGCGGGTGCGGCTTTGGATTTCTGATTCTTTTGATGCAAGGCTGGAAGCGGGAAGAACTGTTTGGCATGACGGGGCCTCCCGGTTCTCTGATTGACTGGAACTGCCCTCAGGGGGGGTGGGGAAAGCATCCTCCACAGCTTTTGTCATAACTGCAGATATCTGTTGCTTGTTCATCCCTCCGGCTTTCAAAGCCTCTACTGCCCACAGCAGTTGTTCGATAGGGTCGGCATCTGCCTTCATCTTGCTTTTCCTCTGGCCTCGGCCTGATTTGTTGGGGCGCCTCGCTGCCATAGTGGAGTCATCTCCGGTTGGACTCAGTTCAATCACAATTCGACCCAGTAGCGGGGGCTCCTGGGGTACAAAGCTCCGGCATATGGTGCGGCTGGCGGCGGAGCTGACATTCCATAGGCGAGATCCGTCACGGACCTTTGAAGATCACCTATCATCCCCATTAGTTCAAATGTAGTGGGCTCGCGAGCCTGATACCTGAGGCGGCCCAAACCGGGTGCGCAGCCGGCGATCTGGGCGGATGCGGCATGTCAACGGTAGTCTCATCTTGTAGGGTGATCCCCTGATTCAATGCGGCCGTCATGACCACAAGCTCTTCTGGATTCTGCATCATGCTAAATTCTGTCTCAGCAAGAAAACACTAGCTATTCTAGCCCAACTCTCTGAATCTCTGAACTGAAACGGAAAACAAACGGTACTTCAGCCCCAGACAGATCAAACACGGGTGTAGCCAAACAACGGTACTATACTGCTGATCACTGTTCCCCAGATTCACTGTTCAAAACTGAACTGATGCCCGCGGATATAACTGATTCCCCAAAACTAATACTGGTGCCCTCGGGCCAAATATCAATATAAAAGATTGCAAACTGATATGTGCGTTCTCCCTGCAGAGATGCATTTTAAAAGCACATAGCAGATAAAAGAGAGCCAATACACCCCTATGTTGGGGTAGGGTTCCCTGTCCTATTTTGTCAGGAGCTAGGGTTTCACTACGCACACAGCGGTTTCAAACAACCTATATCGGGTAAAGCAACCTGTCCTAGTTTGGAATGGTCACTATGGATCCGAATATGCACTAGGTCGAATGGTCAAAAAGGGTGCCCCGGTAAAACGGGGGTTTGTGTTCCCATACTGGCAGAGCCCGCAACCGGTCAGCCTTATGGTCATGCCTTGACAAGACAAGCCTCCGGCAAACCGCTCAGGAATAGCAGATGGCCAACACGGTGTCCTAGGCGCACCAATGCACATGCAATGCAAAGAAAACACATAAGTGTAGTCAAAACAGGATATCACGAGTTCGAGTCAAGCTCTCTAAAATCCCCAGCAGAGTCGCCAGAAACTGTAGACGCGCCCGTGGGCTTCACTCTACAGTTCGGACTCCCTTTTGTGTCGCGGTTCTAAATCTGAACCAAAGAGTCCAACTCTGGCAAATCGTTTTGAAGAAAAACAGATTTTTGAAAAAGTAGTGCCAAACATGGACTGCTTTGCCAGATTACAGAGTCGCCACCTAAATATTTTTAAATGGGGAATTTAGGAAACCCTGACTCGGTGCCGAAGGCCACATGTCCGTCATCACCAAAGTGACTTGGCTCGGGAGCTTGGGTACGATCGGGGAAGGTCAGCTATGAGCACCCCCTTTCGCCCGGTCCGAAGACCGGCCTCTACTAACCATGATATCCGTTTTTGAAAACTTTATGCGTTCTTATTCCGATTATTTAACCTAGAATTACTATGTGATGCGCACAACACAAAAGTATAGACTAGATTGCCTAACTTGGAAATAAACATTGCGTATCCGTTTTGTCTCGAAAAACGTGTTGATTTTTGCTACTCGCAAGTAGGCTAAAATACGGATTTCAATGAGTTTTCCCAACTCAAGCAATCCAACCTCCACCCACAGGCATTCAAGCATTTTATCACATAAGCACTTAGCCGCATGGTAAGCATACTGTCATGGCGACATTCACACGCATGCGGTATGCTAAAGCGTAAATACTTACATCGTACTCCGTGCCAAAACAGTAAACTAGTTAGCAAACATGCATGACCTAGTTCATGTTAAGTGGCTAATGCAACACAGACATAGATGCAGTCTAGAGTAGGCTCGGCTAACCCTAAACATGGCATATGAAATGTGCGAATAGCACGTATTCAATTTGGAATCGAAAATTACAATGCGGTTTGTATGATGTACCGAGCCCGGTGCATGTAAACAAATGCATGAATGCACACATGCATTGCATAAGGTATGCTAATCAAATATGCCCTAATCTACCATTGTAAGCAGGTAAATAAAAGGATAGAAAGAAAGAAGTGGAGGTTGGAAGACATACATGCCCACGCACCCACACTTATTACATTTTTGCCCTCACTCGGAGGGACCAAAATAATAATACAAATAATTAACTACGCAAGCTAATTAATTATTACAAATTCACTAAATTAATTAGACAAATAATTAATCTAATTAAAACAGTAAATGCCTCAGGAGGAGGGCCCAAATGCAGCGCGCTCTCGGAATGGACTCGGAATCGCACTGTCATGCAAGTGTGCCTCTGTTTCCCTGCTATCCTCCTCAGAAAATCACCAAAGTCCCAAGAGTGCCTCTCAAGGTACTGGGGTAGTACCACCGGCTGAGGTACAACCACCCGGCAGTAGAATAAGCTCATCGGCACTGAAATAAGCAATCGGCTGTTTGTTGACTGCCGGTCGGCACTAAATAGTGCCGGCCGGCACTTAATACCTGCAGAACCTGCAACTCACAGCAGCAGAGGGAAACAACTTGCATGGCAATGTGATTCAAAGCATGTATGCACTAAACACACCCCTTATCATGTTATTGACTCGAAGGGGCATGTGCCTCGATTCCCGGACCACCAATCGCGCATTTCCATGCATGATGGCCCTAAGAACCAAGAATGCAACTTTGATTTCAAATGCATGCAATGCAAACAAGCAAACAAGGGTGCTCAAACCTCTATCATACTTCATTTCAAGAGGCTTAACATGCATGCGAATGCGATGCAACCCTAAGCATGTTATCTATCATGCAAAATGAACAATGTGATGCACTTATGCAAGGCACACAAGCAAGCATGCAAACCAATAGGGGATGGACTTACACATGAATTAGGCAACTCTAACAAAGGCCCAAAATCAGTAGCCACAATGCCAAATTATTGGGGGCCAAACACACATGCACACATACACATGTTAAGGTACCAACACTTAAGCATAACAACAACATTCAAGCACACTTGAAGTGAGTTAAACATGGACTATTAGCATGCATTAAAAGCTCTGAAAATCATGCAACATATGATGCCAAATCATGCAACAAAGCAAGCCAAAGCATGCAACAAATGGTCCAAGTCTTGAAACAAGTCATGAAGGCTTAAACTAAGGCCAAGTCTACCAAGCCTCACAAAGCTAAAGGGACTCAAAACAGGTCACAAGCAGACCTAAACAAAGCCTAAGGAGCACCTAGATGGCATCTAAGGGGCTCAAGCACAAAGGCATACAACATGACCAAAACATGGAGCATTCAACACAAGCTTTAAAGCATTAAAGAAGCAATTAAAGCATGCATACAAGTACACTACAAGGTCTGAAATACCATGCTAAATGGTTCCAAATCATTGAAAATAGTGCAAGCATGGTATACTACACATGCATACTCCTAAGGCCAACGAGCCAAATGCAAAGGGGCTATGTAATGCATGATGAGATCGACCCAAATGGCTATGGACAGAGCTAGATCATGGCAAAATAAGCATACAAGCTTCACAAGTGCAAGCTTAAAACATGCTCGAAGCTAAGGCATACAACCTAGGCATGTAAGGCATCAAAGAGACATTACAAGGCAACTATGCTAGGCATGCATAAGAGACCTAAACTAACTTGAAATCATGTTATAACATGGCAATATAAGCATGGAAAACAAGTCAAACATGCTCAACACACACTCAAGCATGAAGTTACATAAGGAAGCAAAACTTGCCCTTTTCAAGGACATCAAGGAGAGGGGGTGGCCCTCTCCTTCTTGAGACTTCAAGGCATGCTCTTCACCACTGAAATCCCTCAAGATTTCAGTGGTGAAGAGATCCTATCACCAAAGTCTCGGATCTCTTGCAAAATAGCACAAAAAGTGGCCTTTTCAAGGCCTAAAGGTGGTCAAACCTACCCAAACCACTAAACACTCTTAATATACAATGAAGAGGGTCAAAAAACAGAACTTTTATGTGCCAAACACTAAGCTCAAAAACTACTTTAAAGCAAGTAAAAATAGAGTGCAAAAATGGGGGAAAAAGGGTAGTTTTGTTACCTTTGAAGACCACCTTCACAAAGGTTGGAGTGGATGGGTCCTTGAGCTCCAAACCAGTCAAGAACACTAAAAAAAACAGCCCTTAGGACCTCAGTTGCAAGGATATAGGTGAGACACTAGGTGTTTGTGTGCAATAGTAAGGCACAAAACACCTAGATTTCAAAGAGAAAGAGAGAGATAGAGTGTATATCTATTCTAACCCTAAAAGAACCAGAGCTCTCACTCTCTAACAATGTCTAAAGCTCTCAGATTTTGTAACCCTTGAGCAAAGGGAAGAGCCTTCCCTCTTATAGGCAAAAAGCTTACAAGCTTAGCCCCTAAGCAAGCTCATCCCTCCATACACGTGTATGGAGGGAAACCAATTGCACAAACAGCTGTCTAAAAATATCTCAGAAAGCAGCTGTAAAGTGCCGGCCTGGGCAAAAATGGTCATTTTGCCAAAAAGAGTGCCGACCGGCACAAAATAGTGCCGACCGGCATAATATAATGCCGATGGCAACTCTAGCCAGCCGGTGGCCTCTAGCCCCAGCCGGTGGTGTGTAGGGATGCCTCACAAAGCATTCCTTGCCCTTTCAAGGCAAAACACAAGTGTTTGGTGCAAAACCAAACACAAACGGTCGAGTCCGGAGGTCCTGAGGCGCGGCGCGCGAGCCGAGAACTCCGGGAATCTCCAAACGAACACAAACATGGATAATCACCGAGTGTTCCAACGGTGACGTCCAAGTCTTGAGGACGGTCAAAAATGGGGTGTCTACACTCCTCTTCTTCTTCTTCTTCTTCTTCGCTTCTTCTTCAGCTTCTAGATCGCGTTGTTGTCCTCTTCTTCTACATCTTGTTCTTCGTCTGAAAAGAATACACTAAACTATAAAATCCCACCAGGTGCAATTATCCATAAAAGAACACACTAAACTATAAAATAATGGATAAATTATTTTTTTTAATGTTGTGCTCAATTAGGAAAATTTAAAGTGAGAAGTTTAATTGGAAATTGTTAATTTTTTTAAATTAAAACAAAAAATTCGATTATTAAAAACTTCTTTTAATAAAAAGCTTTTACGACATACTAATGCATGCCGTGTAAAGTTATAATATTTTACGACATAAAATGTATGTCGTCTTAAGTATAAATATTTTATGACATATTCTTGTATGCTGTGAAAATATATATAAAGCATGCCATAAAAAAATTTGGATTGAATTTTTTTTTTTTTTGTAAAAGTTTTCACGACATGAAATGTATGTCGTCTTAAGTGTAAATATTTTACGACATATTTTTGTTAGTCGTAAAAACATACATTTTTTACGGCATACTTTTGCATGCTATAAATATATGAATCAACGACTTACATGGTATGTATGCTGTTATTGACAAAACATTAACGGCTTGCAAAAAAAAAAATTTGCTGTAGAATGTACTAAGTACGACATGTATTTAATGCATGTCGTAAACATGATGCCGTAAATAGTTAGTTTTGTTGTAGTGTATTATACTTAATATTTAATTTTACTTATTCAATAATTTGTAATATATCATATTATCTTTTATTTTTATTAATATTATCATTCTTAAAATTACAAAATTAACTCATTTCAATATCTTTTCGATTTATTCTATACTGACCTGACACGAGAGAACGGTGAAATACTATATGTGGGGACATAATTTTTGAATGACAACACATGGCCGAGGTGTCACCGAAGTGCCAGGCGAGGTGCCACGTGTCCTGGTCATGACGCCGAGATCATCTCGGCTACGCCGAGGTTATCTGCGAAGATACCGAAATCCGGGATAAACGGATAAGGGACAAGAGTCCTAGAATGAGAGAGGACTTCAATTTGGGTAAAGATAAGACTCTTAGAGAGTTTATCCCAATCCTACTGGGAGTCCAAGATTAGCAGTAATCCTAAGTCCATTGAAGCTAGGCATCTATTGGGACTAGGTTTGTGTTGGCTATAAAAGAGAGGCACCCTCATGGGTCTAAGGTATGCTTTTTATGCTCTGAATAGTGAGTTAAGCATCTTTGATAGATAACTGACTTGATCGTTGGAGTGCTCCCGGGTGGAGGAACCACAGCCGGAATCTCTTCTTTTTGTGACAGGTCGTTCGGGCTTAATCTATTCTGCCAGTGTTCTCCAGCTCAGTGCTTGATTGGCAGTGTGGTCGGAAATTGACACACACACAATTTGGCGCCGTCTGTGGGAAAGAAAGGAGAATAGATGTCTGCGGAGGGACGACGAGATGAAGGAAATGGCGGACAAATTAGCGGACCTGCAAACGTTCGTCAATTTCATGATGCAGAACAACGTCATGCAATCACCATTCCCTTTACAAGATACGCCGATTCCAATGGCCAAGAAAGGTGTCCAGAAAGGGGGACAGAAAACGGTTCTTGTAGTCCCTCAGCATGGTGGGACCAAGGGACATTCTCACCGGCCTTCGCTAGAGGTCGGGCATGGAAAATTCCAGAAGACACGTCGAACAAAAGAAACTTGCACCAAAGAATATCGGGATGTTCAGGGAAAGGAATTCTGTTTCGACACGACCAACGGAAGGAGGTCTAAAAGGACTCACAATGACACTGGAAGTAGTGCACCAAAAAGGGCTGGAGAATGATACTTGGGAGTTGGAATTTACAAGCTAAGGTTGGTTTAACACTTGTTGAAATTTTAAAAATTTACAAGTTGAAATTAAACCGAGATCAAGTTTAACACTTGTTGAAATTTTAAAAATTTACAAGTTGAAGTTAAACCGAGGACATGTTTAACACTTGTTGAAATTTTAAAAATTTACAAGTTGAAGGTAAACCGAGAACATGTTTAACACTTGTTGAAATTTTAAAAATTTACAAGTTGAAGTTAAATCGAGGTCATGTTTAATACTTGTTGAAATTTTAAGAAAAATTTACAAGTTGAAGTTAAACCGATGACATGTTTAACACTAGTTGAAATTTTAAGAAAAATTTACAAGTTGAAGTTAAACCGATGACATGTTTAACACTTGTTGAAATTTTAAGAAAAATTTACAAGCTAAAGTTAAACCGGGGTCATGATTAAAGGAATGAATGATATAGGTTCCATCACCTCAGGATGTCGAGGTAATAGAACCTAGGGGGCAGTTGTGGGGACATAATTTTTGAATGACAACACGTGGCCGAGGTGTCACCGAAGTGCCAGCCGAGGTGCCACGTGTCCTGGTCATGATGCCGAGATCATCTCGGCTAGGCCGAGGTTATCTGCGAAGATACCAGAATCCGGGATAAGTGGATAAGGGACAAGAGTCCTAGAATGAGAGAGGACTTCAATTTGGGTAAAGATAAGACTCTTAGAGAGTTTATCCCAATCCTACTGCGAGTCCAACATTAGCAGTAATCCTAAGTCCATTGAAGTTGGGCTTCTATTGAGACTAGGTTTGTGTTGGCTATAAAAGAGAGGCACCCGCATGAGTCTAAGGTATGCTTTTTATGCTCTAAATAATGAGTTAAGCACTTTTGCTATCTTTGAGAGATAACTAACTTGATCGTCGGAGTGCCCCCGGGTGGACGAACCACTGCCGAAATCTCTTCTTTTTGTGACAGGTCGTTCAGGCTTAATCTATTCTGCCAGTGTTCTCCAGCTGAGTGCTTGATTGGCAGTGTGGTCGGAAATTGACACACACACTATAAATTCACCCCCTTTCCATCCTATTGCCATCTCCGAACTTCTTTTTCTTCTTTTTTTTGATGAAACAAAAACAAAAAATATTGAACCTTAAAAAAAAGGGTACAACAGAGGACACGAAGATCTCCCAACTTTTGAGAAGGCACTAGTTGGGGCAATATATGTCGTCCTCTTCTTTTTTTTCTTTTTCTTTTTAATAAAATGGCCAAAAATCTCATCACATTGCGTATTTAATCATAAATCGGTCAAATTGAATCCAAGCAACAAATTTTAGTGCTTTAAGATAAGTGCCCTGATGATCTATTGTGATCACACATTAAGCCATGTGTATGGTCTAATTCAGTTATATTAATTTTTCTTATATCTGTAATTAAATCAATTATTATCGTCTTTACTGCTGTCACTTCCGATAACCACCTTTTACTGCCATCACTAGCCTTGTCACAACAACTACAAAAAGCACCATTATTTTTAAGGTTACAATTAAATACAAGATATTTTCTTATAAAAAAATAAATAATAAAAAAAAAATCATCAAAAAAAAACTAAAACATATCAAAAAAAAGCAAGAAGTAATGTCATGTGATCAAAACAACAAAAACAATCGTACACTCTAAGGGACGATGAAGTAGGGGAGCATGGGTCCCATTTAGGGGTGTGCATAATACCGCCGAAACCGCCGAATTTAAACAAAAGACATCTAGTAAAATTTATGGTGTGCATAATAGTGCCCTGATGATCTATGGTTCCCAAATTTTTTTCTCATTTTTTCCACTAAAAGACAAAAGTTTTGCAAAACTAAAAAAAATACATCCAAACAAAATATCACATTCAACTCCATAATCATTATCCTACAACTAAAAAAACCTAAATAAAAATCTACTTCCCAAACACCCACTAAGTAGTACAGACACGGACACACGACAAACATTCAATTTCAGAGTAATGCAGAAGATAGGGTTCCTTTACTCCTGTGTAAACTACAGAATGTAATCAAGCGACCATCAATATCTAATTAACTTGATTTTTTACAGGGATAAAATACTTGTTTAGTCCTAAATATTGAATAATTCGAATTATCGATGAATTTTGTGGTTGGCTCACAGAACCTAACAACACGCTCTAGTATGAAATTAGATTAGAGAGAAGCTTGAGCCAATTAATAACATTTATTATTATTTTTCATAATATAATTAAAAATCTTTTTTCTGACTTTTCTATCTTGATGTGGGTCGCAGAATCCTAAATGTGACCAAGTATTGTGTCAAAGCCGTTTAATGTGCAATAATAGCAATTTAGCTGGTGGTGGCTTGCAGGCTTGCCAAAAGTTTTCTTGTGTTTAGGTTAAAGGCAACAATGGAACCCATGCTCCCCTACTTCATCGTCCCTTAGAGTGTATGATTGTTTTTGTTGTTTTGATCACATGACATTACTTCTTGCTTTTTTTTGATATGTTTTATTTTTTTTTGATGATTTTTTTATTTATTTATTTATTTATTTTTTAATAAGAAAATATCTTATATTTAATTGTAACCTTAAAAATAATGGTGCTTTTTGTAGTTGTTATGACAAGGGTAGTGATGGCAGTAAAAAATGATTATAAGAAGTGACAGCAGTAAAGATAATAATAATTGATTTAATTACAGGTATAAAAAAATTAATATAACCAAATTAGACCATACACATGGCTTAATGTGTGATCACAATAGATCATCAGGGCACTTATCTTAAAGCACTAAAATTTGTTGCTTGGATTCAATTTGACCGATTTATGATTAAATATGCAATGTGATGAGATCTTTGGCCATTGCCCCAATTAGTGCCTTCTCAAAAGTTAGGAGATCTTCGTGTCCTCTGTTGTACCTTTTTTTTTAAGGTTCAGTATTTTTTGTTTTTGTTTCATCAAAAAAAAGAAAAAAAGAAAAAAAAGAAGTTCGGAGAAGGCAATAGGATAGGAAGGGGGTGAATTTATAATATTTCACCCTTCTCCCGTGTCAGGTCAGTATAGAATAAATCGAAAAGATATTGAAATGAGTTAATTTTATAATTTTAAGAATGATAATATTAATAAAAATAAAAGATAATATGATATATTACAAATTATTGAATAAATAAAATTAAATATCAAGTATAATATGTTATTATTTTAATCTTATTGTATTTAAAAACAAATTAAATTATATATGGTACATATTTCGTGAGGATATAGATGAGATAGAACATGATAGTGGAACAAAACCCGTCATAAATAAATATAAGACAAAATAGAATAGGGCGGGAAGCCACACCCTAAAGGCCAAAAGAGAGGCGGCTTCTAATAAACTATTTGGCATTTTTTGCTTCTGCATATGTGTTGTTTAATAAACACAAACATCTTTGAATTAAAGTGTCGTTTTTGTTAGTTTGGAATGTTCCGACATTTTTGGGTACCTAATATGGTGCCATTGGTATGAAGGGATTTGGGTTAATACACATGGAATGAATGAAAGAATGAATGAATGTTTGATGCGGAGACCTTTTAAGTGGTGTTTTGAAAAGTTGATAAAAAATTAATTTTTTGATTTTTTTAGTCTATTTTATCTTTTTGTAAGTAAAAAATATAAGAAGTAATGTAACTCAAAATGAGTAAAAAGTTAAAAACTGACTTTTTTTTTTTTTTTTTACTTTCCAAATAACAATTAAGTAAGGGTTCGTTTGGAAAAAAAAAGGGGTAAAAATAAATTACTGAAAAATCTGTTTTGCATTACCATAAATTACTTATCTTCAGTAACTTCATCGTAGTTTCGACTAGCGAGTGAATTGTTGTGATATGCCGGCTCAATCCAACGGTACCAGAGAAAACATTGAAGTTTTCAATCCCTGATGTGGTATCTGTTACAGACTCCAGCTTCTTCTCCATTCCCAGACCCTTGAAAATTTGAACATTTGTTTCCTTATCTCTCATCATCGAAATCGCCAATTCTATGACAAACCTCCTAATCCTTGGAGTCTTGGTTGCTGGATACTTGTGTTTCTTCAGAATCTGGACTAGTACACTAGCTAATTCAACCACTTGAATTCCAGCTCTCTCGAATGCAATGCTCGATGCTTCAGTAGCCATGAATTTGAAAACATGTGCTGCTAGTCCGATCATCACTTCTTGCAGTTTGCTTTCTTCTGACATTATTGCTTTAAGCACCTGCAATGGGGTTGAATTTATAGATTATTATCCCCAAAGGGCTGGAGAATGATACTTGGGAGTTGGAATTTACAAGCTAAGTTGGTTTAACACTTGTTGAAATTTTAAAATTTACAAGTTGAAATTAAACCGAGATCAAGTTTACACTTGTTGAAATTTTAAAAATTTACAAGTTGAAGTTAAACCGGAGGACATGTTTACACTTGTTGAAATTTTAAAAATTTACAAGTTGAAGGTAAACCGAGAACATGTTTAACACTTGTTGAAATTTTTAAAAATTTACAAGTTGAAGTTAAATCGAGGTCATGTTTAATACTGTGTTGAAATTTTAAGAAAATTTTACAAGTTGAAGTTAAACGATGACATGTTTAACTAAGTTTGAATTTTTAGAAAAATTTACAAGTTGAAGTTAAACCGATGACATGTTTAACACTTGTTTGAAATTTTAAGAAAAATTTACAAGCTAAAGTTAAACCGGGGTCATGATTAAAGGAATGAATGATATAGGTTCCATCACTCAGGATGTCGAGGTAATAGAACCTAGGGGCAGTTGTGGGGGACATATTTTTTGAATGACAACACGTGCCGAGTGTCAGCAGTGCCAGCCGAGGGTGCCACGTGTCCTGGTCATGATGCCGAGATCATCTCGGCTAGGCGGAGGTTATCGCGAAGATACCAGAATCGGATAAGTGGATAAGGGACAAGAGTCCTAGAATGAGAGAGACTTCAATTTGGGTAAAAGATAAGACTCTTAGAGAGTTTATATCCCAATCCTACTGCGAGTCCAACATTAGCGGTAATTAAGTCCATTGAAGTTGGGCTTCTATTGAGACTAGGTTTGTGTTGGCTATAAAAGAGAGGCACCCGCATGAGTCTAAGGTATGCTTTTTATGCTCTAAATAATGAGTTAAGCACTTTTGCTATCTTTGAGAGATAACTAACTTGATCGTCGGAGTGCCTGCCCGGGTGGACGAACCACTGCCGAAATCTCTTCTTTTTGTGACAGGTCGTTCAGGCTTAATCTATTCTGCCAGTGTTTCGCCAGCTGAGTGCTTTGATTGGAGTGTGGTCGGAAATTGACACACACACTATAAATTCACCCCCTTTCCATCCTATTGCCATCTCCGAACTTCTTTTTCTTCTTTTTTTTTGATGAAACAAAAACAAAAAATATTGAACCTTAAAAAAAAGGGTACAACAGAGGACACGAAGATCTCCCAACTTTTGAGAAGGCACTAGTTGGGGCAATATATGTCGTCCTCTTCTTTTTTTTCTTTTCTTTTTAATAAAATGGCCCAAAAATCTCATCACATTGCGTATTTAATCATAAATCGGTCAAATTGAATCCAAGCAACAAATTTTAGTGCTTTAAGATAAGTGCCTGATGATCTATTGTGATCACACATTAAGCCATGTGTACGGTCTAATTCAGTTATATTAATTTTTCTTATATCTGTAATTAAATCAATTATTATCGTCTTTACTGCTGTCACTTCCGATAACCACCTTTTACTGCCATCACTAGCCTTGTCACAACACTAAAAAAAAAGCACCATTATTTTTAGGTTACAATTAAATACAAGATATTTTCTTATAAAAAATAAATAATAATAAAAAATCATCAAAAAAAACCTAACATATCAAAAAAAAGCAAGAAGTAATGTCATGTGATCAAAACAACAAAAAATCGTACTCTAAGGGACGATGAAGTAGGGGAGCATGGGTCCCATTTAGGGGTGTGCATAATACCGCCGAAACCGCGAATTTAAACAAAAGACATCTAGTAAAATTTATGGTGGTGCATAATAGTGCCCTGATGATTATGGTTCCCAAATTTTTTTCTCATTTTTTCCACTAAAAGACAAAAGTTTGCAAACTAAAAAAAATACATCCAAACAAAATATCACATTCAACTCCATAATCATTATCTACACAACTAAACCTAAATAAAATCTACTTCCCAAACACCCACTAAGTAGTACAGAACGGACACACGACAAACATTCAATTTCAGAGTAATGCAGAAGATAGGGTTCCTTTACTCCTGTGTATACAGAATGTAAT
>JAPPVO010004547.1:0-43095 GCA_030407325.1 Camellia japonica
ATAATTTTTAAAGATGTCAAAAATATTTTAATTAGTATTTCTAGTAATTTTATTATTGTATACGAAAGTAGTTAAGAATTTTATGTTTTTGTTAATTTTGCTAAATAAAAAATTATTACAATGGAATATTTAAAATTTCATAACAATAAAGGACAATCTGTATTTTAAGTAAAACACTAAGAGGTGTATTTATAATTTATCCTCTTTTTATTTGTTTTCAAAATATTTTTTTATAACAAACAAATTTTGTGTTTTTGTTCTTTATAAAAGAAATGAAAAGTGGTTTCTTATTTTTTGAAAATAGAAAATTGGCAATATCAACAAATAATTTCTAATATAATAGACAGAATGTCATTTTAAAATTTGAATAATTTAACCATACAATTAAATGCAACTTATTTAAAATAACAAGAAAAATTACTCGCGTAATTTTCATACTACCATCTCTCGCCATGACCTCATTGTATGCACGACAAATTAAGAAAGTAATTGGTTTCAAAATGATATTACCAGATCCACATTCTCTTAGACTGTCATTGGTTCATGCATTTAGAGAGAGAAAGGACAAAGATAAGTGAAATGTGAATAAAATATAATATGCACATTTCACATCCTTTTTCTCTTTCCCTTTTCATTTCTAAATCTCTCATTAAATTTATAAACCAAACACAACTTTATAATTTCTTTATTAAATTAACTTAATTATGAACTCACAACTTCAAGATACTCACTCATATCCAATCAACAAAAAAGGAAAAAAAAAAAAAAGTTACTCACTCATACAATTTCATCTTATAAAATGAGTACAAGAAAAAACCAAGATTGTTTTATCACATCATTCAGTACTAGTAATGTATATCTCTCGAGTAATGTTAAGAATCTCAAATAATATATTAAATGTTTTACAAAATCACTCATATGGGTGTGAGACCTACACACATGTAGATTTGTATAGGTCTCATCATATCCATATGAGAGATTTGGTAAAATATTTGATAAATTATTTGAAGTTTATAGCATTTTCCTATATCTTTCATTTAGTTGTGTTACTATTAATTAATGCAGTCAGTTGTTTAAATTTGTGTATTTGTTATATTATAAGGTAAATTACAAATGCACCTCCTAAGATTTGCTTAAAATACAAATTATTTCTTGTGGTTTGAAAAATTACAAATACCCCCTTATTAAAACTTTTTATTTAACAAAATTAACTAAAAATTGCTCTCATATACAATAATAAAATTATCTAAATTATTAATTGAAACATATTTTTAACATCATTAAAAACTGTTAATTGACTTGATGATTTATTAATAAAAATGGCAATTTGTTATGAAATTAGAAATCTCAGGGGGTGGAATGTAATTTTCAAATTCACAAAAGGCGATTCGTATTTTAATCAAATCTCAGGGGAAGTATTTGTAATTTATCCACTATTATAATAGGGCATATCTTTGGGAAATATCAATTCAGCTTGGATTTAAAAAGAAAAAAATTCGAATCTGTGATAAAATTTATGAACTGTAATAATTAAAGTGTCAAATTTTTTTATGAATAATTATTTTTGAAAGGTTGTTATTTTCCTAATTTGGAAAAGATATTGGAGTAAACAGATCTTATAATGCCACTCATAAGGGATTGAACTGATGTATTATTCATTTTATAGGTGTTGATGTCTAAATCATTCATGACAAAAATCAAATATGATAATGATCATCGTGGTGAAAATAGAGGGGCTTTTTCCAAATTAAACCAAAATAATAACTTATTTATCAAATTAGACTTAGTTTGGACGGAATTCCCAAACTAGGCTAAAACGCTATTACAAACCACGCTTTCACTATTTCTAGGACCTTCCCGTGGAAAATTTGTGAAATAGTAAAAGCATGGTTACAAACCACGCTTCTAATTAGAAAAATGTGATTACAAACTACGCTTTTAAGAAAAATTCATTTATACATAAAACGTGGTTAGAAAGCACGCTTTTAAGCAAAATTTGTTTTCTTCAGAAAGTGTGGTTTCAAACCACGCTTTTACTGTGCTTATAATTAAATTTTGTTTTCTGAAGAAAATGTGATTCACAATCACGCTTTCACTGTTCACTACATAAACCGTGGATTACAAACACGCTTTCACTGTTCACTACAGAAAGCGTGGATTACAACCACGCTTTTAACATTGTAAAATCCGTTTATATTTTTCAACATAAAATTGCCACAAAATATTTTTCATGTAATTTTTTTTTTCTGTTGTATTCTTTTTTTTTCTGTTGTCTTTGTTCTGGTGTAATTCAGAAAACGGGTTTGTTAAAACCGTTTTCTAATACGGCTTTCCTAAAGGCTTTTTAATGTAATTTTTTTTTTCTGTTGTCTTTGTTCTGGTGATAATGTAATTCAGAAAATGGGTTTACTAAAACCGTTTTCTAATACGGCTTTTCTAAAGCCGTTTTCATGTAAAAAATTTTTTTTTTGTCTTTGTTTTGATGATAATGTAATTCAAAAATTTTTTTTGGCTTTACTAAAGCCGTTCTCATGTTAATTGTTTTTTGTTTCTTTTGTCTTTGTTTGGGTTAGAAGGTGTAATTCAGAATTTTTTTTTTTGGCTTTGCTAAAGCCGTTTTCATGTAAATTTTTTTATTTTTTCTTTTGTCTTTGTTTTGGGTTAGAAGGTGATAATGTAATTCAGAAATATTTTTGGCTTTACTAAAGCCGTTTTCATGTAAAAAAAATTTTCTTTTGTTTTTGTTTTGGGTTAGAAGGTGTAATTTAAATTTTTTTTTGACTTTACTAAAGCCGTTTTCATTTAATTTTTTTTTCTTTTGTCTTTGTTTTGGGTTAGAAGGTGATAATGTAATTCAGAATTTTTTTAGCATTACTAAAGCCGTTTTCATTTAATTTTTTTTTCTTTTGTCTTTATTTTGGGTTAGAAGGTGATAATGTAATTCAGAAAACCGGTTTAGTAAAACCGTTTTCTAGCCGTTTTCATTAATTTTTTTTTCTTTCGTCTTTATTTTGGGTTAGAAGGTGATATACATGCTCTACAGTCCGAAGCACACCCACACACACTCTGCACTTCGACGAACAACGACTAAGGGTGAGACGCGAAGAGCACCGCAGATAAGGCCAATAAGACGAAGGCCACTGTGAGAGCTACAGCAAGAAGGAAGAAGAGAAAGACCTCAAATTTTGGTGATGTATTTTTTACATACGAATGGTACTTTTTTCGTTTTTTGCTATGTAATGTAACTTGTATGTAATTTGGTGTCTGATTACGAACAAGAACTTATGTAATGTAAATATTGGGTTGGAGTTGATGTTATTGTGATTCAATTGGTTTCGCTTATTTCATAAGACTGATGTTGTGCAATGAATGAATGAATGGAAAGATTATTTGTTTTATTCAATTGATAGTGTATTTTTTGTAAGAATGAGAACGTTATTTATATATTCAATGAATAATGGTTACATTTTTTGGATTGTCACGATTGAGAAGATGAACAAGTTGAGAGAATGTGTATTTCCCCTAAAATAAATTTTGTCAACATTTTTGTAATAAAACTTAATACATAATATACGAAGTCACTAATTTACTAACTACTCATACGGGCATGAAAACAACATAACTGAAGTTGCAAATGTAACAGTTTTCAGTTACATAGGTAGTACAGACATAAGTCTCCCACAAAAATACATTCTGGACACTATGAACTGAATACACAATACATACATCGTGGATACCCTGAACTGAACACACAATATATAAACATAACAGTTAGATAGACAAATATTAGGCAGACAATCTAACAAACTCATTACGGAAACACTTAGTCTAACACACACATTACATATTAATGCATGACCTAATATTGCCGAAGTATAGACATAAACACCTAATTCACGCTTAAATCGGCAATCTCAGAGTCTGAATAATCCGAAAGCTCAGGGTCAGAGACAAGTTCAGTATTCTCCATGATACCCTTGATAGCCGCAATATTTGGTTATGTTCTGTTCTTCTGGGCATCCTTCTTAACTATGTATAGTTGCATATCGCAGGCTAACCTACGGCGCATTTGAGAAATCTCACGTTGTAGTCTTTCACATAGTCGATCAACATTATCAGGATCTTCCTTTTGGATCTCAACAGAACGTGCTTTTGGCACCTTAAGTTGATTTTCCCGACTTAAGGTTTCTAGCTGTACCCGCTCTATAAATAGTGCGGGCCACTTCAGACGAGCAGCGTCAGATAAACGATATCCTGTTTGATTGTCAGATGGCTCCATACATGAACCTCCTTGAACTCGATAATACTTGGGCATCAAAAAATGTCACTTCCCAAACCTATCACGATAAGCACAAGCATAATCTAAAACAGGCATTGTTGTTTCGTCTTCAGCATCGCTACGTCCCCTTCCCCTCCTCGTCGTGAACTGTCACCCCTTTGCAAGTTCCTACCACCTCTGCAATTCTCACTCCCTCCATGAATCGTGTAGCCATGCTAATTTTTTTAAACAAATGAATGATAATTTCGTAGGGCGAAATGAGTTGTAAGATTATGTCTTCACCTTTAGTTGTTTATATAGTTGGTTATGAACGGCTTTAGAAAGACACTGAAGGAAAAACCATAGAAAATAAATGCCTCTGCATGACAATCCCACATATACGAACAAGGTATGAGTTGTCACTAGAATGAGAAAAACAGAGAAAAATAAATACTGTGTACCAAGTGATGTGACTTTATAATCCATCTGCATATACTGACAAAATAAGGGCATGCTCACTGTAAGGTAAATCAGTGAATTCACTGTTGCCATGTGACTTTCTGAATTGACAATCCCACATATATCAATAAGAGATGAGTTGTCACTGTAATCAGAAAACAAAGAAAAGCAATGCCTGTGCACCAAGTCACATGACTTGATAATCCATCTGCATATACCGACAAAATAAGGACATGCTCACTGTAAGGTAAATCAGTGAATTCATTGCTGCCATGTGACTTTATGAATTGACAATCCACATATATCAATAAGAGATGAGTTGTCACTGTAATAAAAAAATCAAGAAAACCAATGCCTATGCACCAAGTCACATGACTTGACAATCCATCTGCATGTACCGACAAAATAAGGGCATGCTCACTGTAAGGTAAATCAATGAAAATTAAAGCATATGCGCAAAGTCACTGTTGCCATGTGACACTGTCAATGTAGTAAAAAGGGCGAGGGGTGTTAGAAACGCAACTTGAATTTCTTGGAACATAACTCACTTGCATGTTCGATGTGACAACTCAGTGACTACTCACTGTAACGAGGGATGCAAGAAAAATCGAAAAACTGACTTTACAAGTCACTGCTTGTTGACAAGTCATTAACTAGTATAGCATTTTATCTTCCACCCTCCTCCATTTGATTTTATGATTGAATTTCAAATTTCTTCAAAACACCATATTTCAGACCTCGATATCGTAACTTCGAAGTGACTACTCACTGTATGAAAGAAGCACGCATGCATACGAAGTTTATTGTGCCTATGTAAAATTCACCAATTCGTAGGGGGATTAATTTATTAACTGTGTTCAATGTCACTGCTTCAGTAAGGCATTTTTGACGGATCTGTGAACGGCTTGACAAGTCTCTCCACAATTTGACTACTCAATGTGCGAAAAAAGAAAGCTTATGTAGGCAATGTTGTGTTTCACTTAGCTATGCATCATTCGTTGTTACGACCAACTATTTGTATTTCAATGAAAAGTATGACTATTTCAATTTTTGTTGTCATTTGGAATTATTTTAAAATCAACTTTTGAATATTCAATTTGTAATATTTTGGGAAACATTTACAACATCAACTGAACATTGGTCGTAACGTACCCATCCGCAGAACAATCGTAACAAATTTGTAAATCCCACACACGCCCACTTAACCCCATAGGTATGGAAGATTAATTGTTATTTTGATTTTTTCTGGAAATCACTCGTAATAAATTTGCAAATCTCACGCACAACCACTTAACCCAATAGTGTTGGAAGACTAGTGTATGAAAATATTGTTGAAATGAAAATGTAATTGAATATAAAAGTATTGGGTTAAAATGGAATTTATTCAAATAGATGATCCGTATGGTTTTGTATTTTGAAATGAATATTATAATTACATTTTTAAAAAGAGTTTGTCAAACTTAAAATTTGTTTGCTTGTATATATTTAAAATATTTTTTATAAATTTTAAATCCAAAACTTACTTGGTTTTCGAATTTCCAAGAACAGTTTTTTGGAAATTTATTAATCCCCCAACTGGACCAACCACTTGGCTTTGAGCTTGTTTGTCTTGCCCCCAAGTTTAGTTTTCTGTCAAACCCCCATTCTTTACCAGAGTCATCATTTTGACTGGACTACCAAGAATTGAAAGGTGACTCTTGCTTCTTTCCTGATAGAGATTGAAATTCTTTACGTAGAGGATCATTATTTGAGGAACCCCAGTTAAGGGAAGCTTTTGATTGAGCTACCTGTTCTGTTTTTTGTGTTGTTGAAGGCGGTAGCTCAATATATTGTGAAGGCAACTGGACCAACCACTTGTTTTTGGGTAATGTTTGTCTAGCCCCCAAGTTTAGTTTTCTGTCAACCCTCCATTCCTTACCAAAGTCATCATTTTCACTAGACTTCTAGGAATTGGAAGGTGACTCTTTCTTCTTACCTGATGGAGGTTGAAATTCTTTACGTAGAGGTCACTATTTGAGGAGCCCTTGTTGAGAGAAAATTTTGACTGAGCTACCTGTTCTGTGAGAACTCGAATATAAAAATTAAGTAAATAATTAATAATAATAATATTATAATCTCAAATATTTTGGCGGTCAATCCTAAAGTGCAAATTAAATATTTGGAAGGTCTTTTAATTAATTTTTAAGTCTAGTATGCAAACAAGAACAACACTGACTTAAATCAACACATAGTTAACTTCAAATTAGATTGGTCAAACTTCTCCAATTAAATTAAATGAAATATGTAAGGTGAAAAGTGAATTAAATATATTGTGAAGGCAAAATAAATTGAATTATATTTGTAAGAGAAAAGTCAAATTAAATTTCTAAGCGGATTTGAACTTTGCTTTAAAACCTTCAGATATGCATTGAGTAGTGAATAAAAGTCGAAGTGACAACTCGTATAAAATTGATGCATAGTTGTTCAGGTCATAAAAGTTGACGTGACAACTCTGATGCATAGTTGTTTACAATAATTTCAAACATACAGCTACCATGTGTAATGGCTTTGCAATGCTTATACAAATTCGTAACGAATCTTGACATGTGTACTTATAAATGTAGTTATTTCATAAACTTCAAGTTCATATAACAAATAGTTAAAATACATCCATAAGTTAGATGAACAACAATATTGTCTTACACTCCAATAACGAAGATACGACACAACATACAAACATATATGAAAGATAAAGGTGTTTGATTTCTCATTCCTCATCTGACATGTAGTAGTCAGAGAGATATTTTTCATTGTTTAAGATATTATTTCGCTCAATCACTGTCAAATCTCTGTTGCTTGCTTCTGCCATTTCGGTGGCTAGTTGAAGCATGAAATGTCGACATCTCCGCATCAACATTCTGTTGTTCTCCTTCTTCATTCTGCTAACTGCTTTTTCATAGTCACTCACATTTCGTCTAGCCATGGTCAATAAACGACGATGAGGTACCGATGCTCCAAAGTGATGTAGATCATTAAACAATCCTTCTTGCTCCGTTACCCTGAACGCCCATTCTGCTCGAATACCAGCATAATAATCCTTCGGACTTGAGTATTTTTCGCTCTTGTAGTCATAAGTAAATGGAGGTAGTAGCCACACTTTCGGATTTCTTTGATGGCGTGAACTTCCTGCACCTCTTGAAGACATTGTTCATAAAATAAAAAATTTAATAATAATAGTAATAGTAGATATATTACTATTGTTATGACTTGAACAAATATCATACTGGGTATACTGCGGGTTATTATATACATATATAGACAGATACTGGGGTTAACTAGAGATGACCTGGTGACGATAATTGAGTTGGGGCACTATGGAAGAAGTGATACCCGCTATATTATTTTATCTTATTCATTTCATGCAATCCTGAGTACCCGTGACTTTGTGTACCTGTGATATAGTCACAGACGTGGTTATCAGATAAAATCATAATATAGGTCGTCCTTTTCACAATGCAATCCCTTCATATTTGAGCAGTGAGTTGCCAAATTAATCAGTAATGCAGTAAGTTGTCACATCGCCACATTGAACTATTTTTTCATGCTTGCCTTTTAATACAGTAGTAAGTAGTCACTTCGAATTGACGATTTCAGTACAAATTGGTGTTTTCAAAAAATTATAAATTAAATCATAAAATGAAACAGTGGCTTTAATTTTCTTTGTTTTAAAGTAATACTATTCATAAACAACTATGAAACAGAGTGCAAGTAAATACACAACCTTCCAACTCACTTCAACCTACAAAACTATCGTTGATTTTTTCACCAAAACAATGTTCAAAACACAAACAAAACAAAATAATAAAATGGCCACCTGATATGTAAAGAAGATTGGCACTGCAGCCTATATTTTATCTTATTTTCACTTAATGAAACTTCACAGTCATCCCCTTTTCTCTCTTTGCATTTTCTGCTTGTTTTTGTATTCGGTAAATTACACTTCACTCCTTTATATAATTGTTTATCAACACTATTTCCATGTGGTCGTATTAATGTGACTTATATTAATTCTGAAATGTGAGGAAAAAACAAAGCATCTAAGTCGCGCTGCACAAAGTCACATGCATCACTACATGTGAGGAAAAAAGTCACAAAGTGTGATGACCTAAAACAAAACAAAAAACAAAAGAGAGAGAGCATGATGAAAAGAGAAGTGGGTGGTATGCATGACGAAAAAGAGAGAGCATCTGTGTGGAGGGATATACACACAACAGCAGCATGTGGATGCTTTTATCATGAAAGGGGGACACACGGTGTTCCACCATCAAAACCCACTGATACTTAATATATATATATATATATATATTAATATATATAAAGTTGCTTTACAGCTGCAATTGTAGTCTTACTTTCGGTGCTCTTGCTCTCAACGGGTTGGTATTTCAGAGTCATAGAGGACAGAAAGGACATGGAAGGGACAAGAGAAAACTGGTAGTGCTTCATTGTTTTGGACCTCCAAATTTTTCTGAGTCCATGAACCGTTTGGAAGCAGAGCTAAGAAACGTAGAGAAGATCGAAACCCAGATTGTGAAGCTACTGACTTGGGCTCTTCGCATGCTGTGGCTCCTCCTGGTACTGTGGATCTCTGTGCTGTTGATGCCCACGAGCTATCCATTGAGAAGAGCAAGTATCTTGGAGGTGATGTAGAACCAGGTGTGGTAGAAAATGCTCAGTTTATGCAGAGATGGCGTTACTGAAGCTAAGTATAAATTCTGCTACTGATGATACCACTGTATAGGATCCTTGGGATGAGTTGGTTTTTGCGTCTCTTATATTTATTTTCAAATGAGAGAAGAGAAGTTTGAGAAGTTAGGCAGATGGATTGAATTCTAGTTGATGTTTGTGGTTCTTTGCCAATAGCACTTGCTGCACGTGGACTTTGTGTAATGGTAATCTCTCCAAGATATCTGCATGGTGGCCCATTAGATAAGAACTTTTCTGGTACATCTGGTGTTGGTTACGACATCAAGGTATATTGCTTTGGATGGGATGTGCAAAGAGAATAGGATTGATGAGGCTGTGCTTCTACCGAATTTGACTAATTAGAAATGATTTTAAAGTCCAGAGGTACCAACTCAAATCAAAATATTACAATTATATGTTGGGTCTCTTGGCTGGTTATTGTACTGCCGAGCCTTGGTTTAGACTGGTTATGAGCATTTCATTGTGTGATTTGGAAGGGCAGACAGATCTTACTCCCTTGGAGATGTTTTTATTGATCATTGTGGCTTTTGCTTGGTGCTCCTTGTTGGTTATGCTTGGAATAGAAACTAGAATCTACATCTGAGAATTTCAATGGTATTTTCGGTTTAGAGTCGCATATGTGTTGGTGAGGGCTGCAAGCATATTTTTCAGTTTTAGACTCATGTTCTTGAGACGAAAATGAAGAGCATAGCGAGAGCAACATTTGACCGGTAGAGATCGAAAGTCGACAAAATGAAAATTTTGGATTTTTGCTTGTCTCCTCTTCTAAGCTTGAGGTAGGAATTTTCTTTGAGTTATATATATATATATATATATTTTTGCAAGATCTAAATGATTTTAGAAATCATCATTTGATTTGTTTTGAAAAATGGATTGTTGACTCAAGAAGGTGAATGATTTTGAAAGTGGGTTTACTTTCTTTTTCCTTCTAAAAATAGAAATTTATATTTTTGAACTATGTTGATGAAAGAAATATGTTTTTGGTGAGATCTTCTCAAATATTTAAAGATGAATGGCTTTTAGTGAGAAAACCTAGAAATTGGGAACTTTTAAGAAGGATGTTGAAAATTTTTAGAATATGTTGTTATATTTATTTTGTGTGCCAAAATAAATGATGTTTGAAAATTGTTTCTTTATTTACATATAAATGATGTTTTCATGGAATATGGGAATTGTTGAAGTTTTGAGAATTGTTGTTTAAAAGTATTAATATAGTCTTGAGATAACTAAATTGTTAAGATTGTTTGAATTGTGGGAATTATGCTATCCTTTGGATGAATTGAAATAAAAGTATTTATTCATCTTGTGAAATTGCATTGAAAGGAGAATTTTGATCACAATGGGAATATTGTGTGGGAGTATTGAAAGTGGAAGAAATATTGCATTGCATTTTTATCATGGCATTGGCATATCAATTCATTTGATAATAAAGAGTTTTGAAAGTTGATTTGAAAACTTTGCATTGAGAAAAGAATGTTGAGAAACAAGTTTTCATGAAATGGTTTTGGGGTAAATACGGTGGTAAGTCTTGACAGGTAGTGTAGATTAAAGGTGTCCAGCCTTCCAGTTGCGATTGGTAAAAATGACAAATTGGTAGTACTTGTATAGTCTACTTGCAGACACTGACCTAGGGATTACCAGAGTTGTATTTACCGCCCCTTGAACAAAATTGATAAATGTGGAACAGTTGAAATTGCATGGCATCATTGAGCATGATGGTTTTTGAATAAATGAAGATGTGTTCTTATTTTTCAAAAAAGCATGGCATAGCATATGCATCCACCTCTTGAGACTTGTATAAAATGTATATACTTTGTGAATGATTTTCCTACTGGGCTTTATGCTCACCCTACGGGATTTTTGTGCAGGAAAGGATGTGGTGATCCCGCCTAACTGAGGGTGTAGAAGTGTGTGAAGAGAGCATAATGTGCTCGTTTGCTGTGACTCTGATTGTAAGCCAAGGGCTTTATATGTGTGGGTTTGAATAACCGTTTTGTGTAACCAGGCTCAGGCCTTGGAACTTGTAAACCCTTGGGGGTATTTGTTATTTAATTAATGGTTGTTGGATTAATTGTATTATCGCTTGAAGACTATTTACATCATGTAATGCGAGTATGAGGATTTGTTATCAGTTTTACTTTAAAGAGCCATGACTAGTGTATCACCATTTGGGCATAAAAATGGGGGCGTTACACAAAGTATATAATTTACAAAGTCAGAAAGTCACGCATCACTGAATCACTACATTAAGTCACATGCATCACTGTATTACTGCACAAAGTCACATGCATCACTGGATCACTGCACAAAGTCACATGCATCACTGCATCTGAGGAAAAGAAGACACATGCATCACTGCATTGCTGCAGAAAGTCACATAGCATCTGAGGAAATAACAAAGCATACAATTTATTACGTCTGTTAAAGTCTTTGCATCATTGATGAATGTTAGACGTATTACTGCGCTGAGCTACAATATATTATCGTACCATAGCTATTGTGCCCATGTGAATTTTTGCAATTCATAATGGGATGAGGGGGTGTCAGAACAAAACAGCATGACAATTAGACCCTTTGTGTTTAAAAAGCTACCCTATGCAGCTCCAAATAGATTCATAAACCTTAAAGATAAAATATTATAGAGTTATAATGTATTGAAGATTAATTTGTAGTAGAGTTAGAATGAATGGGTTTTCCGATGTATAGAACTTGAAAGTCTTACAGATAAAAGTTAGCCTAATATGCAGACAAGAACAACACCGACTTAAATCAACACATAGTTAACTTCAAATTAAATTGGTCAAATTTCTTCAATTAAATTAAATGAAATATGTAAGATGAAAAATGAAATTAATATATTGTCAAGGTAAAATAAATTAAATTATATTTGTAAGTGAAAAAATTAAATTAAATTTCTAAGTGGATTTAAACTTTGCTTAAAAGTCGAAATTAAATTGCTTAAATTTCAGATATATACTGAGAAGTAAATGAAAGTCGAAGTGACAACTCCTATAAAGTTGAGGCATAATTGTTCAGGTCATAAAAATAGACGTGACAACTCTGATGCATAGTTGTTTACAATAAGTTCAAATATACAGCTACCATGTGTATATGTGGTATAAATATCGCATCATACCACAACAAAAGTTTTATAGCTGTTTCGAGCGATATCATCATGAGATATATGGTGGTTGATCTATATTCAGCAATGGGTCGCTATTGGGTTGTAGATGGAGATGAATTTCAATACCCATTAAATCTAAATTTGCGTTACTCACATGCCGCCATCAATACCATGAGAGCTGAGTGGGAATTTCGCATAACTCGAGCAAACGTTCTCGTTGAGCTATGTCGTGAAGTTAATATTAAATTTCATCGCCGGTTAGCTATGCGTATGCCAACTGACACTCCACAATTGTTGCAAAGGGCATTGCATCGTATCCGCAACGAAGTTAATCGCATGACCCAACGTTTGCAAAGGTCCGAACTAATGAAGACCGCAAATGAGCGTGCCGAAGATGGGTTAATGGATGATGCATACCAGTACTTCGCCTGGAGCATGGATGTTATGTATGAATCTGATATTGAGATGTCAGGTGATGATGACAATGAATAAAATTGTTTGGATGAATGACCAAACCATTTATCTTGTAATGAATTTATAATGCTTATCCACGACTTATCCATGAAGGGAGAAATTTCAATAGTTTTTGAATAGTTCTTGTAATTCTACAAATAACAAATACCTTTGCTTTCTTTTCGTTATTATTATTCTGAAGAACGCTGCTTGAACTAGGCTTTCATGATTTCATGCATTATTGAAGAGGAACACCAATTTTGGTGTCATGAATCTGAAGCCTGGCTTACAAATTTTTTTATATTTTTCCTAAAATGACCATAACTTGTTAAATAATCTATTATTTTAACTTATATCAAATTGTAATTATGGGTAAAATCGTAAATTACCAACTCAATAAATAGCTTCCACATTTCCACTTCCCACATTTTAGAAACTGCTGTATAAATTCCAAAGTTCATCATGTTCACTCTATTGAAAAATTAAAATTTGTTTTTCTTTTTGTTTTTTTTAAGAAAGACTATTCAAGTATTAAAGAACTTTTTTCTTTCTTTGTTTCTTTCTGTTTTTTTGGGGGAAAAAGCAGAGTATATAAAATTTGTGTTTTTGTTTTCTTAATATTGTATGTGTGTGTGCGCGCACGTTGTTTAAAAAAATCAATGTTCTTCAAATTTTTATTATATTATCAGGTTTTGTACCTTTTTTTTGGGTAGTCTTATGTAATCTGAAATTTGTGTGTGTGTTTAAAAAAAAAAAGTATTCTTAAATCCATTGTGACATCATAATTTGAATATTTGCAGTATTTAGGAAATGTTTAAAATAAGTAAGAATAAAAAATTGTAAAATTCTATTTTCGAATAAATAAGTATGGCACATTTACATCCTCTATACAAGTTTGATTTACAAAAACTATAACAAAAACTATAAATACAAAAAACTATACACTCCATATCACACCGACTAATGCCCTAACCTACCCTCAATCCCATAACCCCGACTGTGGACCTCCCTCATCGGTCTCCTGCGGTAAACTCTCTGAATATCTGGCTCCCCCAATCGTAAATGTGTATCCAGTGGCACTCCCTCTCCTACATGTGCTGCCCCTGATCCTGTCTCTGGCCGAAGATCGGATACTGCTGTGAGTTGTGAAACTCCCTCATTTGGTGCAACTGTATCACGATCTGCAGCTGGACCTCGACCTCGACCTCTGCCTCTGCCTCTGCCTCTGCCTCTGCCCGCACCCCGACCTTGGCCGCGACGTCCGCCACGACCATAACCTCGGCCTCTCCCTCGCGCTCTGGGGGGGGAGGATGGGGCTCAATATAGGCCTTATCCTCAACGTGGGAGATGTCAATGAGAACTGCATCATGTGTACTCATGGTCGCGGTCGAACTAGTCCCCACAAAAGCAGGTGTATGTAGTGTGGGAGTATGTGATGTACATGTATCAACTCTAACACTACACACACCTGAACTGTGTGGTGGTGGTAACTGGGTGGGGGGTAACAATGTCATGCATGTATCGGGGCGGTGTCCAATCACGGTCAGCATGCTGGGTAGGATGTACGTGCAGGGAATTTGGAGAAATGCATGGGGTACCATGCGGGGGGGTGACTGAAGTCCAAGGACCTGTTGTAGCTGGCGCTAAAGTGGAAGGCAGTGACGTAGACGAGACTGATGTGTCTGGAGCAGCTGCTGCACTGTGTACACCGTAGTGGCCAAAATGTAGACGATCTACCCGATGGGCATGCTGGATCCCCTCGTACAATAACTCTCGGATCTCTGCAACGGCCTGCAAGGCATGTTATCCATCACGTCTGAAAAGGGCATCCTCAACCAAGTGATTGACTTCCCAGCTTGAACCACTTGAACAAAAATTCAGATGTATTAGGCTACAGTTGACTGAAAGTAAATCAATTATGATCTTAACAATTATTTGACACATACTATGATACTCACCAATGCCTCGAGAGAAGGCCCAACTCCCTGATATCCGGACTCAGACAGGTGGCTCAGATTACCGACTAATAGGTGTGTATGTCGCCGATACCACAACATGTAAGGGTCGGAAGAGGGAAGCACCTCATC
Organism: Camellia japonica; assembly: GCA_030407325.1. Taxonomy (NCBI): domain Eukaryota; kingdom Viridiplantae; phylum Streptophyta; class Magnoliopsida; order Ericales; family Theaceae; genus Camellia; species Camellia japonica. The sequence goes on from JAPPVO010004547.1 coordinate 15,125, forward strand.
GCTCCAGTCAGCCCACAGCTGTATATATCGCATATAAAACAGACTCCAGTCAGCGCTGGCTCGGCCACGTCTATCAGTCACATGCAACCGCCACTCGGTGTCACACCGATCCGGCACGGACTGGACCCGACCAAACTGTCGGAGGACACGATCGGGGAGATGCCACTCAACCACGTCAAAACAAATAAGTGGCACTCTCGTTATCCATATCTTCTCACCTAGTCGGCAATAGTCTGGGAGCATACTGAGGACCCCAACATAAGGCTGCCAGATAAACTACAATAACGACAAGTATATTAAAAATCGCTCCTGAACATATACAATGAACAAGACAACTAAAATTTAGGTATTTAAATTTCATACCTCGCCCTTTATCATCCAGTCAAGCTAGTCTCTATACACGACGACTACGTGGGTCGATACGACCTCGTGGCCCATGTCAACCCTCCACCAGCTAGCTCGAGGTTCGGCTGGCAACTGCATGTCTCCCTGGCCGATGGGAAGCTCACCAGAAGCAACCACTTGCCGCCTAGACGGGGCAATGCGAATGAATCTCTCCCACGCCCAAATCTGCAATAGTTTGAACGCAATTACAATACTGATATATGCCATACAATATGAATGTAATAAAATTCTTACTAACCTATAGCAAGACAAGGGGTCCTCTGATCTCCTTCGCACCTACCTGAGTTGCTTGACATAGCATCCTCTACAAGCATGCCAAAGCTGCGCCACCCTAGTTGTACTGGCCGATCGCGTCAATGTCTCTCAACAGTGGCAAATACATCAGCTTGAGCAGGTTCTGTGACTTATTAGGGAGAAGTACCCCCCAATAAGCCACAGAATATATGTTCGGGCATGCTGCTGTACTAACTCATCTGGAGCTTGATCTAGAAGAGGACCAAACTGCTCGGCCAGCCACCTCACCCTCAGTCTACTTGCCTGTAAGTCTGCAGGTGTAAGTGCTACTCCCAATAGCTCAGCACATAGGGCTATCCACTGCTCCCTCGTCAATGATGGGTCAACTCCAGTAACTGCTCGCCTATCAATCCGTAGACCATATAAGATAGATACGTCCTGCAGTGTGACGGTGGCCTCCTCGATTGGGAAATGAAATGTATGAGTCTCTGTGCACCACCTCTCGACGAGAGCAGTGATAAGTGGGTGGTCCAGTCTAATATGGCCTATACGATAGACACCATAGAATCTCGCGCGTAGTATACATTGCAAGACTCTATGGTCCAATGGATGCTTTTACAGGCCGGAATCTCCCCGCCGACATGTCAACACGGTGTGTGCCTCGTCTTGCATAACAAAATGACTAGTTTAAATTATAGCAGTATCACGTAATATAAAACAAAATGCTGGGTATTTTCGTTGTAAGTGTAAAGTCCAACAAACGTTATTGCATACCGGATCCTCCCATATATACTGTCAGCCTGATGTGGATGACTGAAAAGTGGGACCTCATCAGGTAGATGTGACATGAAGCCTGTACAAGTGAAATACTAGATCATAACAATAAAAGTCTCATTTAATCATAACAGGAAAACTGTAATTATTCCATAAATTACGATTTGTAAAAGAAAAGTATGCTCAACTATTTAAAAATTTATATTTGTGTGACACCATATATGAAAGCAATTCACTAAAATGTAATTAATTTTTATTTCAAAAAATTCTATTGGTGAGCATGTAATTTAACTATAACAATTAAACTCTAATTATTCCATACATGACGACTTGAAAAATAAATGTGGTCGATTATTTTAAAATTATCAATTTGTGTGCCACTAACATGAAAGCAATTCACTAAAATCTAAAATTATCAATTTATGTGGATAGTTTTTCTACATAAATATTTGTGAAAAAATTGAATGAGAATTTTTTTTTCAATAATAGGTTGCTAATTACATTTATGGCATATTTGACAAAACTTAATTATTAACTTTGTAATGGTAAAAGTTCCAATATAGTATAAAATTTGTAAATTACGTAGATCTGATTCATAAATTGGTAGAAGAACTATGTGATTTTCACTAAAATTTTGTAATAGACATTTTCAATCAAGTAGACAATAAAAAACTTAGGCCTATGTGGTATAGTTAAATGTTTTTGCATACATATTTAGTTTAATTTATTTGTTTAGTATGTTAGTTGTAAATTTTTTCAAGGAAATCAAACAATTACAATATATAAAGAATTAAAAATTAGAAATGATCTACTACAAATAAAAAATGATCTATTTAAATGTACGACCCCGTTTACAAATAAAGAATTACAAAATAAAGAATTAAAAAATGATCTATTACAATATGTAAGTATTACATAGTCTTCATCGACCAAGTCGCGCCGGACATGTTCGCCTGTCATGACTTGTCTGCTGGCACTCACTGCAACGAGCGGTCAAACGCCTATCTGATATATCCATCTCATTCGGAATACGAGACATAGATGTACGACCCTGTTTTACTTCTCGCAGACGAAGTACATTAGGCATTAAGGTCCACTGTGGATCATCCCAATAATCTTGATGCGGTATTTGATTGAATTTAGTTTCCCAAACCGTTATGTATACAGGAAGCCTATATACTAGATCAACATACTCGAATGGATTGTCACCGCATTCAGACATTACAGCGAGCATATGGGAACATGGATAGTGTCTTATCTCATATTTCCTGAGAGGGTAATTTATACGAAAATTGGGCCGAGCTGGGTAAATGGGCCATTGTGGGCCACAGTAAGAAGGGCTGAGTGAAAGGGCCTTGTTGTTAGCCCGATCCCAGAAAGCCTTGTAGATATCCCGGTCCAAGAGAGCCTTGGAGTTAGCCTGATCTAAGAGAGCTTTGCAAGTAGCTCGGTCTCCACACTCAGAGTTAGCTCAGTCAAGGCATATTGCAGTTAGCTCGGTCAAAACCTTGCTATGGGTTAGTTCGGTCCGAGCACGTTGTGGTTAGTGCGGTTGGTACATGAGAAACCGAGGTAAGAGCAGTGAAAGGAAGAACCGAACTAAGTATAGTTCGGTCTACTCTGCGGCTTAGCATAGCCATGCTTACCTCAGTCATATTGGAATCTAACCATGGTAAAACCATCTCACTTGGTTTAAGCAGTGAGGGGGTGTTAAAGGATAAGCATTATCTTTCAGGAGTATAACTCCTAGGAGGACTCTACATGGAGGAGTAAAAATCCTACTAGGATTGTGTCACATGAAACCTATAAAAGCTCATAACATCACCTATGGAGAGGTAACACAACTTTGATTCCCGAATACACAGAGCTTTTTGTCTATTTGTCTATTTTGCTGACTTAGGCATCGGAGAGGTATCCGGCACGCACCGCCGGCTAGCTCACGTTTGTGTTTTCAGGGAGTAAAGCAACGATGTACGGATGAGCGCAATCTTGATCAACAGGATTATACGAGACCAATATTTCGTGCTCGTACAATTGGCGCCGTCTGTGGGAAGATCAGACTAGAACAAAACCTCTTGATCAAGTTTTCCTTGCTAGTCAGAATCAATGGCGCACAACGAAGATTTGCCATAGTTCGCTATCGATGGACAAACCACAGAGGGGGGTGGGAGGCGCGAAGGTTTGCCTTCCATCCCTCCAATGACGGATTTAGAGCCCCAACGACAGAACCCCAGGAGGGATGCAAGGGGAAGGCAGACTAACAGCCCTCGTCGCTCCCGCTCACAAAGTCCTGAAAAACAAAGGCGCAGGATCGACCCTCAAGTTCTGGAGGACCGCGTAAAAGAGCAGGATGAGTTGATACGGAAGATGGCGGCATACATGGAATTGATGAAACGCCAGATAAAAGGAAAAGGGGTGACGACAGGAGAGGGGCGCAAAAGCAAGACGCCCCCTCGCCACTCAGAAGATCGTGGTAGGCATACCACACGATCACAAGCAGAGAGTAGAAGCTTGAGATTAGGCGACACCCAAACAAGGACATCCAGGACTCGTAACTCCAGGTCTGAGAGAATGAGAACTGAGAGGTCGTATATTGAAGGAAGCACCTATCGGCCCTCACGTATGCACCAGACGTCATCCAGGCAGGCGGAGTTGCCTAGATCGTCCGACTTGCGAACATTGCTTAAAGAAAAGGCACGATGGAAGGAAGATGTCAGGGCGTGCAACCCGCACAGAGTTTCTGCCCTTCAGCGGTTGGCTCCTCGGACGCACGGAAGCGTCGAGGTAGGAATGCCAATGCCGCACCCTGTTTACGAACCAACGGACAAGGCATTAGCGAGGTTGCAGACCTCGCTGTTCGTTCCGGCAATTGAGAACGCGCCCCTACCTTCAGGCTTCCTACAACCCAAATTTACCACGTATGAGGGGAAGACGGACCCCTACTCACACTTGAGCCACTTCTACCAGGTTATGGTTGTATACAGGCGAAACGAGGCTTTGATGTGCAGCCTATTCCCATCCAGCCTTGGCGACCTAGGTTTAACCTGGTTCGAAAGGATACCAGAAGGCAGCATAGCCTCCTGAGCACAGTTGGCAGAGACGTTCGTAACAAGGTTCAGAACGAACACCAAAACGCCAGTGGAGATCGACCAGCTTCTCTCCATTGACATGGGCGACAAAGAGACGCTGAGATCCTACAATAGTTGCTACTGGAGACCTTCAACCAGATTGGGGATTGCCCCACAAATATCGCCATCGCATAGTACAAAAGGGGTCTTCCAGTCGGAAACAGATTGAGGGACTTAATTACCATGACGCCCCCTCTCACGATGGAGGCCTTAATGGAGAGGGTGCACCAGCACATCCGGGTGGAAGAGGACGGCGCCCGTGCCAAGGCAAAGTCTGGCACAACCGCAATACCAGATAAAAAGACTTCGGCAAAAGTCAACGCGGGTAGAACGACCAAGCAAGAATGGGCGAGGCAGGCGGGACAACGGAGAGGACCAGGATAAAAGATGGTTGAGAGTCCGCACTGCCATTACCACGGTATTCAAGAAACCAATCTACCGAATTCTTAGTGAGATACGTGATGAACCTTTCGTCAGATGGCCTGCCAAGCTGGGAGAAGCGCAGAAGGACTACGACGAGAGATCGCGGTGCACCTTCCATAAAGAAAAGGGGCACCGCACTGAGAATTGCACACCTTTGAGACAGCACCTGGAGGAGTTAGTAGCAGCGGGGCACCTTGACAAGTACATTGAAGGAGGGACACAGCCAGCCCCCCAGAACCATGACAACCCAAACAGAATGCCAATCGACGCCCCACCACAAGGCGTGATAAACGTAATTCTTGGGGTATTCGAACCTGAACGAGTATGTGAGCTCAGGGGCATGATCAAAAAGGCTGAGCACTTAAGGGAGGTATTAAGTGCACAACCTGCCATCAAAAAGGGGAGAACAGAGGTGACTAATGTCATAACTTTTTCAGACAGAGATTTGGCAAGGGTATACTACCCTTACAATGACGCTTTGGTTGTCACTTTACGCGTCAAGGATTATGACGTCAAGCGAATTTTGATTGACCAAGGGAGCTCATGTGAAATAATGTATTACGAAACTTTCAAACAACTGAAACTAGAGGACAAAAACTTGGCGCCTGCAACATCTCCACTGATCGGATTCAACTCAATGCCAGAATGGCTAGGGGACAGGATAATCCTCTCAGTCAAAGCAGGAAACATGATGAAACAAGTGGAATTCTGGGTATTGAAAGTCCCTTCCACTTACAAAATAATTTTGGGAAGGACATGGTTGCACGCCATGCGTTCGGTAGCTTCAACCTACCATCAAGTATTGCGGTTCCCCAACGAAGCCGGAGTAATTGAAGAGGTCTTTGGAGACCAAATTATGTCCAAACAATGCTTCGTCACAGCAAATGGCAGCCGCGCTGCCAAAGGATCTGTACAGATGGTGGAAAGACCTGAGAGTAATGAGTTGTTCGCAGATGTTGGCAAAGTAGCTAATCAGAAAGCAGTGGAAGACTTGGTAGAGAAAATATAACAAGACAGTACATCCGAGGCAATTCCAGATTGAAGTTTGGGTGCTACGCAAAGTAATGAGAAACACTTTGATATCCGGAGATGGCAAGTTAGGGCCCAATTGGGAAGGACCATATAAAGTTTTTGGATTAGTAGGAAAAGGGGCATTGAAAGCAGAGTTGGCTGGAATAACCAACACCCTTCCTAAGCCTAGGATAAGGATCCAGGCTGCAAGACGTTTGGTCGGAATAACCAAACACTTTACTGTAGGTTGGCAGGAATAACTAACTTAGAGGTTAGTTGGAATAACCAACACCCTTCCTAAGCCCAGGATAAGGATCCAGGCTACAGGACGTTTGGTCAGAATAACCAAACACTTTACTCTAGGTTGGCAGGAATAACCAGCTTAGAGGTTGGCTGGAATAACCAACACCCCTCTTAAGCCTAGGATAAGGATCCAGGCTGCAGGACATTTGGTCGGAATAACCAAACACTTCACTCAGGGTTGGCAGGAACAATCAACTTTGAGCTCTCTTCAGCTAAGATTAGGATCTAAGCTAAAGAGTGGTTGGCTGGAAAAACCAACACTTATTGTTCTTCAGCCGAGATAAGGATCCAGGCTAAAGAGGTTGGCTGGAAAAACCAACACTTAGTACTCTTCAACCGAGATAAGGATCTAGGCTGAAGAATGGTTGGCTGAAAAAACCAACACTTATTGTTCTTCAGCCAAGATAAGAATTTAGGCTGAAGAGGTTGGCAGGTATGGCCAGTTAGATTGCAAAGTTAAGACCGGGATAAAGTATCTCGGCCAGAGAATGTTATACTTCATTCAGATTACAGTTAGAAAGTAAAGGCAAGCATGGAGAAAAACCAAAACAATAGTTGCAACAAAGGAAGATTTCATTCCAAAGTGCATTACAAAAGGAGGGGCCGTAGCCCGGTTACAAAAACTTCCAAAGTTAGCATCTAAAGAAAAGAAAGTACATGGTCATACAAAGAGGTCATCTAAATCGGCGTCCAATTCAACCCTGGCTTCACCTAAAGGTAGCTCGGTTGTGGCAAGCACACTTTGGTTGAGCACGGTCGAAGGCACCGCATCAGACACAGCTGACAAAGGTGGGATGGAGACCACTGGTGTTAGAGAGATGGACTAGCGACCGAGCTGGGCGTTGTTGTCAGGCTCTGGAGATACATCCTCTTCCTCCTCAGCTTGAAGAAATTTTTGCTGAATGGCATTTGCATACTCCACCACGGAGCTCGGTATAAAATATGGGGGAGGGTTAAGGAAGACCTCGGTCTCTTGGCTATGATCGAGCTGCGCTACAGCTGCTTTCCACCCACACTTGAAGAAAAGGTCTTTGGCAGCCTTACACTGCAGGATATAGCATCTTATCTCAGCATCTTTCAGAAACATACGAAGTATTATGCTACATACTTCAGAAATTATACGAAATGAAAGGAAAGGAAGAGTTCTAGAATCACTTACAGCTTTGAGTCGAGAGGATGAAGATCAAGACCGCAAGGATGAGATACGCAGGAGCTATGTTGGAAAAAAAAGAGACTCAGAGTGCAAGAAAGAGAAGATGAACAGAGGTGTATTGATTTGAAAAGTAGGGTTTTGGTGAAAAACTCAAGTTTTGGGCGGGACTGTTCAAATATCACGAGGTACGAGGGTGGCGTGACAGCTACACTGGTCCAATAAGGTTGTGCCACGTGTCTTGGGAATGAGAAGCGGTTTAGTTACAGAGTCTGAAGAGACGTTTTGACCGGACGGATAGAGCCCGGTGTGAATTTAGCTCGGTTGGAAGACTAGAGTTTCTAGCTCAGTTGGAGGGCTAAGGTTTTTAGCACGGTTGAAAAGCCAAACTTTTAGCTCGGTTGAAGACAAGTAATCCCTATCATGCTGCGCAGATGGAATTAATGGGCAATTGAGAGGGTAATTTATACGAAAATTGGGCCAAGTTAGGTAAATGGGCCGTTGTGGGCCACAGTAAGAAGGGCTGAGTGAAAGGGCCTTGTTGTTAGCCCGGTCCCAGAAAGCCTTGTAGATATCCCGGTCCAAGAGAGCCTTGGAGTTAGCACGGTCTAAGAGAGGTTTGTAGGTAGCTCTGTCTCCACACTCAGAGTTAGCTCAGTCGGGGCATATTGCAGTTAGCTCGGTCAAAACCTTGCTATGGGTTAGTTCGGTTCGAGCACGCTGTGGTTAGTGCGGTTGGTACATGAGAAACCGAGGTAAGAGCAGTGAAAGGAAGAACCGAACTAACTATAGTTCGGTCTACTTTGCGGCTTAGCATAGCCATGTTTACCTCGGTCATATTGGAATCCGACCATGGTAAAACCATCTCACTTGGTTTAAGCAGTGAGGGGGGTGTTGAAGGATAAGCATTATCTTTCAGGAGTATGACTCCTAGGAGGACTCTACATGGAGGAGTAAAAATCCTACTAGGATTGTGTCACACGAAACCTATAAAAGCTCATAACATCACCTATGGAGAGGTAACACAACTTTGATTCCTGAATGCACAGAGCTTTTTGTCTATTTGTCTATTTTGCTGACTTAGGCATCGGAGAGGTATCCGGCACACACCCGCCGGCTAGCTCACGTTTGTATTTTCAGGGAGTAAAGCAACGACGTACGGAGGAGCGCAATCTTGATCAACAGGATTATACGAGACCAATATTTCGTGCTCGTACATTTCCCACTACTGCACGTGGGTTGATTCATCCGCACAATTTGTGTATTGCGACCTCGTCCATGGCAAAAAGATGTTTGCACCTCAAATACACGGCAGGGCCTATCAGCCAATATTGATACAAACTAATCAAGTTCATGTTTTTAGGTGTACTTAACTTCACAACATAATAAGAACAATTTAGTTTACATTACAAACAAACCTGTCATACGATATCAACTTGAAAGTATTTCCCCTTGCGATGCCATCCTCAATAGTTTTTTGCATCTCTCTAGGGTATTGAAACTCATTTCGTACATCTATTTCAGCTTGGGCTCGTATCTCGTCAAAATATTTTACGAGCCGCCGAAATGTAAATTCAATCATAGCTGAGATAGGTAAGTTCTTTGCACCTTTCAAGACGCTATTGAAGCACTCTGCATCATTGCTGGTCAATACCCCCCACCGATATCCACTGTCATACGCAAGGGCCCACTCCACAGGATTTATCTTGTGAACCCAATCGATGGCATCTTAGTTAACAGCCTGTATCTGTTCTAAGTAACCATTACACTTTCGTCGTTGATGAGCACTCCCTGCTTTCCATAGAAGTTGTTTCAGCTCCTTATTTTTGAACCTAGTGTTAAAGTTACTACAAACATGTCGAAGGTAATGCTGATGATATCCAACAAATTGGAGCAAGGGATTCAGCCAATGCCACCTCACAGCAGCTAAAATACTCTCAGCTCGATCAGATATCAAAGTCACTCCCTGTCGGTCCATGACAATATGTTCCTTGATATTTGAAATGAAGAACGACCAAGACTCCAAACTCTCCCTGTCAACAACAGCAAATGCAAGCGGTAATACTTTGCCATTGGCAGTGACAATAGTTGCTATAAGTAACACACCAGTGTATTTCCCGTATAAGAATGTACCATCTTTGGTTATAATAGGCCTACAATATCTGAATCCATCGATGACGGGTTTGAAAGACCAAAAAACAAAGTGGAAGACGGGCATAATGGTTGTACCTCCGGTATATCAGAGCTGAATGACTGCGCCCCTACAGAATTCTGCTCGAAATTCCGCCGGTAAACTGATACCCTCAGGTAAACTGAATCCCAAAATACTGAACTGGTGCCCGCAGGCCTGATGCCCAAACCTGCAAACTGATACATGCATTCCTGTAGAGACGCACTCTAAAAGCACATAGCAGATAAGTGAGAGCCAAAACACCCCTATGTTGGGGTAGGGTTTCCCTGTCCTATTTTGTCAGGAGCTAGGGTTTCACTACGCACACAGCGGTTTCAAACAACCTATAAACGGGTAAGCAACCTGTCCTAGTTTGGAATGGTCACTATGGTTCCGAATATGCACTAGGTCGAATGGTCGCAAAGGGTGCCCCGGTAAAATCGGGGTTTGTGTTCCCATACTGGCAGAGCCCGCAACCAGTCAGCCTTATGGACATGCCTTGACAAGACAAGCCTCCGGCAAACCGCTCAGGAATAGCAAATGGCAAACACGGTGTCCTAGGCGCACCAATGCAAATGTAATGCAAAGAAACACACAAGTGTAGTCAAAACCAGATATCATGAGTTCGAGTCAAGTTCTCTAAATCCCCAGCGGAGTCGCCAGAAACTATAGACAAGCCTGCGGGGGACCTCGCTACAGTTCGGACTCGATTTGTGTACGGTTCTTAATCTGAACCAAAGAGTCCAAATCTGGCAAATCGTTTTGAGAAAACAGATTTTTAGAAAAGAAGTGCCAAACATGGACTGCTTTGCCAGATACAGAGTCGCCACCTAAATATTTTATTTTTGGGAAATTTAGGAAACCCTGACTCGTTGCCTAAGGCCACGTGTCCGTCATCACCAAAGTTGTCTCGGCTCGGGAACTTGGGTACGATTGGGGAAGGTCACTTCGTGAGCACCCCCGCTCGCCCGATCAAAGATCGGCCTCTACTAACCATGATATCTAGTTTTGAAAACATTGTGCGTTCTTATTCCGGTTATTAGCCTAGATTTACTATGTGATGCGCACAGCATACAAGTATAGACCGGGTCGCCTGAGTTGGAACAAAACATTTCATGTTTGTTTTTGAAAATGGTTTGATGGTGCTACTCGCAAGTAGGCTAAGACGTGGATTTGCCACCCTCGGGTGGGCTTAGAAAACATGGTTTTGCCACTATCTAGTGGGCTTAAAACAAACATTTGATGAATTGTTCCAATCCAAATAACCCAACCTTCACCCACATGCATTCAAGCAGTTATATCACATAAGCATATAGCCTCATAGTAAGCATGCTATTCATGGCAACACTCACACGCATGCAAGGATGGTAAAGCATAAAAACTCACCGAGTACTCCAAGCCAAAACATAAGCTAATTAGAAATCCATGCATGATCCTAATTATACAGAAATGCCTAATGCAACACATGAAAAAATGCAACTATAGCAGGCTCGGCTATTCTAAACATGGCATATGGAATGCTACAGCTAACAAGTACTCAACTTGAAATTGAAATACAAATACAGTTAGTATGATGCGCCGAGCCCGGTGCATGCAAAACAGATGAATGAATGCAAACATGCTATCATACTGTATGCTAATTGAAACATGCCCTAATTCTAACCATCATAAGCGGGTAAATAAAAGGGAAGAAAGACGTGGAGTTGGAAGACATACATCACACTCACGCACACTTATTACAATTATGCCCTCGCACAGAGGGTCCGAATAAATAGTACAGTCCAAATAATACAGTCCAAATAATACAATCCAAATATGTACAAATCCCTAATTAATTTACAAATTAACTAAGAAAAGAATAAACTGGCATGCAAGCCAGGGACTGTCTTGACTCTTCTTCAGATGATGAATGATGCATGTCCGGGTTGCCTTCGCGCGGAAATCCACTGTGATGCCCCAATTAGCCTCTGTTTTGCAATGGTTTTTGGAAAGCGCGCCAAGCCTCGAAAGACTACTGATTCTTGATTTGCTGCAACAGAGAGCAGGAAAGGGGCATGGCAATGTATTTTCACATATGTATGCATGTCTCGATCCTCGTGCCACCAATCACGCATCTCGATGCATGATGGCCGGGGAGTCAAATTGCACGACTTAATATGAAATGAATGCACATGAAGACACAACAAAACCTAAACTCCATCATGGGTAATCCGGAGTGTCGGCGACTGGGGAATTGAGACACGTTCCGTCACTCAGAGTACGAAACGTACCTCGTTTCCCGTGCTCGGGCTAACTCCTATCCCAAACACGATACAATATGCATGACATGCATGAATGCAACTAAGATACAACCTAACATGCACAATGCCATGAAATGGCATACACGATGCACGAGGTAATATGGCATACACAATGCGCTAACATACGGCCTAGCATACACAATGTTATTAAACGAAATGGCATACACAATGCATAATGGACTTACACCAACACAAGTGGACCTCGGCCGCACTCACATAGGAGGCCATTAGATGAAAATGAGACACTTGAAATGCGTGCACACGTGCACGCAAACCAAGGACCGACCCTAAGGCACGAATGCCACTCTAACATGGCATGGCAAAGTATGGAATATGGCATACTATCATGCAAATTTTAGAGGCAATAAGTGATGCAAAACAGCCCCGAAAGATGGCAAAATGACACCCGATGCATGGAATAGGTCCCGAAACATGAAATTAGGCATACCGAATGACCTATGACTATGCAATGCATGCATTATTCGAACATCGAATGTGAAGACAGAATCAAGACAGCCCAAAAATAAGCACATTTACAGTTCTAAGCAAGGCCAAACAGCGAACGCAAATGGGGCTAAACTAGCATGCAAAAATGGCCCCGAAAGCAAGATAATGAAGCAAGTGACGGCTGCTGACCCTAAAAAGAGAAGGGCCCTTCTACAATGTTAAAGAGGGGCTCAAAATATGATGTTTTACAGTTTCCCACAAACCACAAAAACAGACACAAGTACGGAAAAACCCTCATGCAAAAAGTGGGCCTAAAGGAGGTCAAAGAAGCAAGTAATGCATGCTGGCCCCAAACAGATGAAGGTCCTTCAACAAAGTTTAAGAGGGACCTAAAATATGACTTTTTACAGTTTATGATCAGAGCCAAAACAGTGTACAAGTATGCTCAAAACACTATGCAAGATAAGGCCAAAAAGAGGGCTATAACACAAAGTATAACAAGGATGCTTCAAACAAAAAAATACCCTTAATGAAACATGAAGAGGGGGTCAAAATAAGGTCATTTGTAGTTCGGATTAGAGCCCAAAAACAGAGGCACAAGAGGCTAACAAATCATGCAAAAATGGGGCCAAAAGAGGGATATAAAGGCAAGTGACAAAAGGGGGCCCCAAACAGTGATGAGCCCTTCAACAATGTTGAAGAAGGGCTCAAAATAAGCCACTTTACAGTTTATGACAGAGCTCAAAACAGTTTATACATAAGCCAAAAATTCTACACAAGAAATAGGCATACAAGAGAAGTAAAGAAGCAAGTGCAAAGAGGAGGCCTCAAACAGTGAGAGACCCTTAATAAAACATGAAAAATAGCTCAAAATAAGCCTATCTCCAGTTAGGGTCGGAGCCCAAAAATGTAAGCAAGTATGGCTTATAAATAAATCAAGAAAAGGCTAGAAAAGGGAAAAAGGAAGCTCACCCTTGAAGACTATGCCTTTGACAACTTTTGTAACGCCCTCAAAATAAACCCATAATACATAATATTAACATGCGGAATTATAAAGAAATAAAATATCTTATTCCATTCATCAGAGTACCACGAAATAAAAACATCATAATAAAGGCCCTATGGGCTTACATCTTGCCAAGCCAACACTTGGACACAATTCCATGAGTTCTAACTCAAAAACAAATAAAGCCCTAGGCTTGAAAGTTTACAAATTGTTCAAATAAAACAAATAAAGTAAAGCAAATCTTCGAGTCCAAATCCTCACAAGCTAAGTCCTTGGAGGTAGTGAACCACCTGAACCTGAAAATGAAGTTCCCATATAGGGTGAGCCACAGCCCAGTAGAAAAATACTAAACCAAGCATACGAATTAACTAAAGCATTGGCATTCGATACATGGTTAACACGAGATAATCAATTTCCAATTTCATGCCACGAATGCCTATATTGTCTATGACATATTGTCTATGACACTTTTCACTTTCCAATCTTTATTCAACTTTCAAATTATATCATTATGGCTCAGAACCTGGTCAACTATCACAGTGATCCAGATGTCACAAAATAAATGAGACTAAAGCTCAAATCACAACACTTCCATACTTCCATTTGATACACATTATAATGATGCATCATGTCAACAACAAATAGCAATATTGCTATTATCAATAAGCACACATATGAGTGATGCTACTGGAGTCCATCCCCTATCTCCTCCCAACAAATCCGGTTTAGAGGTCCATCCCCTATCTTCCCCTAAACCGTGGAGTTCATCCCCTATCTCCTCCAAATGAAATGCATATGCAATGAAACACACAATTGCCATATACAACACATAATCAATACAAGTAATGTTCTGTATTAATTCAACAGTCAACATGAGTGACATAATTCCAGTTATACCTAAGCCACATGCAAGGTCTACAACAATCAATGGCTATCCTCCACCGATAGCCCAAAACAGTTATTTCTAAACAAGAAATAAATACAACATTGAATGTAAAATAAACATATTCATAGGTAAGTATTTAAACTACCCAACTATACCATTTATTTCATAATTTCCCCAACTTCATGAATTAAACCCAATTTCACATTTTTCCCTTAAATTAATTATACAAATTAATCTAAGCCAAAACCCTAAGGATTCTCCCAAAATTACCAAACTACCCCCACATACCAAAATACCAACACTTAGGATTAAAACATATAAATGGAGTAGAAAATCCCTACCTCGAAGAAATAACTCAAAAAGAGAAGATGAAGATGAAGCCCCAAAACTTGAAAGTGCTCCAAACCAACAGTTGCTCAGATTAAATGAAAGCCCTCACTCTCCTCTATCTTATTTGTAAAGCAACTAGGGTAAAAACACACCCTAACTAGATCAAACCTAGGAGAGAAGATGAGTTGGGAGAGAGAAAACTCGTAACCTAGGGTTTCTGGATCAAAAGTTGTAAAAAAAACGTTTTAAAAACTGTTTCTGCGTATATAAACTGGACAGGCTCGCTCGAGCGAAGACATGGTCGCTCGAGCGACCAGACACAAGAAATCCTCGCTCGAGCGAAGAAAAGCTCGCTCGAGCCAAAAACGCGATGCTTCAGGTCTGCAACCCAGAAGCTCGCTCGAGCGAAGGAAAGCTAGCTCGAGCGAAGAACTCGAAAACATACACCTCGCTCGCTCGAGCGAAGGAAGCTCGCTCGAGCCAAGAAACACATCTCTCAGGTCTAAGTACTGGACGCAGAGCTCGCTCGAGCCAAGGAAAGCTCGCTCGAGCGAAGAACAAAAACGAATACCTCGCTCGAGCGAAGATAAGCTCGCTCGAGCGACCAAGCCAAAAACTGAACATGCAGACTTGGTTTCTAAGCCCAACCAATCTGCAACCAACCTGCTAAACACATCCTATAACCCAAGAATAAGGAATTAAAGGACAACAACAACAAATATAACAGCGGAATCCACGGAACGTAAGTCCGGATACAATAATCAAATGGGAAAAAGACTGGGGTCGCTATAACTTTTGAACCAAAGAAAGGTGCTCTTTGCCTCTGAAAAACCAGCTCCAAGTGTTGGAAAGGAGGATGGAGAGGTGATGCTATGTGGTGGTGTAGAAAAGGGTCCAAGAACAAAGGGTTTTGGTGCTTGGAATATAGAGAGAGAGAGATTGGATGTAGGAGGCTCAAACCAAATTTTCTAACCCTTCAAACTAAAGGGGAGGGGCTGGTTATATAGACAAAAAAGGGTGGAAAAGAGGGGGAAAAATGGGGGGGAAAACTAATTCAAGTTTCCCCCAAAAGGCCAAACCCTCGGACATAAGGCCTAGAGGAAAACAAAATTCACTTTTAGGACACACTTGGGGAGGGGGTTATGGTCGGCTAGCTAAAAAGGGCAAAAAAGTCATTTCACCAGGTAAGTGGCCGGCCTGCTACTTTTTTCTGGCCGGCCGGCTACTTTTTCTGGCTTTTCTGGCCGGCCTGCTACATTTTCTGGCTTTTGTGGCCGGCCAGCTACTTTTAGGACAAAAAAAATGGGCTGCCGGAAAGAAATGTGGCCGGTGGGTGATTGGGAAGTCCAATGGTGGCCATTCAAGTGTCCAAAATGAAGCCCCGGGAGTAAGCTTTCCAACGGTAGTGGCCTCATAGGTTGAATCCAAGTATCCAAATGAATAGGCCCGATTCGGCGAGGGCTGTTCGACTCTCTTTTAACGGTTCATGCCCATTTTCTCCCCTGACTGGATTTCTTCCCTCTTCTTTTCTTTTCTTCAACTTCAAACCCCTAAGTAAGGTGTTTTGAAAGATTTTTCAAAGATTTCATCTCTCTTTCATTCATTCCCACTTTGTCCTCGCTCGATTTACCGAAAAAACGCAATATTTAACAAAATGCGAGCGTCGGAACACCGTAGGGATTTTATTTCAAAAACGTTTTGAACGAGAGAGTTTTAAGTCTAAAATCTTTTGATCGAGATTGTTTTGGTCCAGAACAGGGGTATGAAGTTGAGTTTTGACTCTCTCTCTTTGCCGAAGAAATTGCACCTTTTCCTGCACAACTTTCTCCACCATGTAAACCATCAGTCGCGTCCAAGTCTTATGGACGGTCAAAAATGGGGTGTTTACACTATGAGTCAGATTATTTTGGTGTGAACACTATAAACAAACAAATATGTATATATATGTAAACATTTATTTTGTATACTCACCGCAACTTGTCCCAAAAGATGAGAAGCAATGTAACTGGAGTTAATATTAGTGTGGTCCTTGTTCATTCGTGGGTATAAACAATGGTGAGGACCCCTATACTGCTTTATTTCAAAAAGACCATGTTTCCTACTAAGAGATACACGCAACCACCATCTGCAATCGTGCTTGCAAGCACACACCCAAACGTCTCGCTTGGAGGTTACGACTTTATACTCTCGTTTATTTGTTGCATGGTACAATTTCACAGCATGTACAAGTTGCTTCTGATCAACGAAAACCATCCCTTTGTCCAACTCTAGATTTTTAGCGTTCCAGATTCGGTTACGGGGAGCAATATCACGATTACTAATGTCAAAATCACCACCCATGTGAATGTTTTCATAGAAAGGGATTTCAGGTCTAGGTAGAATGGGGCATTGTCAAGGTCAACGGAAGCGTCGGCATCATCCTCTTCATCATCATTATCTGATCCGCCCAATAAATTTTCTTCATCACACATTTCATTCTCATCATTGTCTAGGGCGATATCAGGACCGTACATGTCATTGTTAGCAAATTGCACGTAGTTCACCATTTCAGCCATATTACTAGCAACTTCAATTGGAGTGGTATGATGGCTGCAGGTGGGCACATCTTCTGTGTTATTGTGAAATTCATAATCATGTCTACTACGTGAACTTGATTCTACACCATGGCCCTCAAATGTCTGTTGTGTGTAGCCCACTGCATAACATTCATCTGATTCATACATAGGAGACTGAAACGCTGTCGTGTCAATCCCATGTGTTAGCAATGTAGTGAACGGACGAGAATCCATCTGTGTCATATTCGGGACATTGTGTACAACCTCTTTGTGAATGTACACTTCCAAATAATTTGATGGTTGGAAACTTCCACCGATAGTTAATACGGTGTTCAACGCCTCATCGTCATTGATCGGTAATATCTTGTATTTGCTGATTGTTTGCCACTAGCGATAAGGATATCTACATTTGAAGATCAATCGAACACTTTCCCCATAACTTGCCACCTTGGACATGAACACCTCCTCCAAATTGCTAAGCGTGGTGCCAAGTTGCACCCCATATATCCCTTTCGACTCAGCATCATATGACACACCTTCATCGAGATCCCGAATTATGTTTCCCTCCCAGTAGAAGATAATTGAAATAGTTGCCATATACTTGCTTTAATGAAACAATAAACATTAAAATATCAACAATATACATATATCGAATTTTACTTCTAAAATAATTATATGAATTTTAAATCATTCAATTACAATTACTTGTGAGGCAATAACTTTATTTAAGTAATCAGCAATTGTAATCCAAAAATCATTATTCATTTTTTAATTAAAATATGAGTTAAAATAAACTTTATGTTTTGGATTTTTTAGCTTTTTAAGAAAAAAGCTTACAACACATAAAGAATGTTGGTTTGTTTAGACATAACTGTCTATGAAACTCATGTGTTCTACTTTTTCCATTATTTATTACGATCAACATCATGCTCTTGTGCACGGTAAATGTAAATTTTTATTTTTCCATGTTTCTTCTTCTTTGTTTTGATAATATGTCAATGTTGATTTGATTTTTGTAAATTAACCTGCTTTTATTTTTGTGTTCGTTATTTGAATTTGTTTAGGCGGACACTTGGTGAAAGGAAGTTGTGGGAGTCAAAAGACAATTTATATTTTCCTATAAGTGACATTTATATCATAAGTGATATTTTCCTATAAAAATCAGCCCTCTCATTTTTGTCAATTTATATTTTCCAGGGTAGAAGGAACTGTAGAGGTGAAACATTACTTCAATTTATATTTTGTCACATTTTTATTTGTGTCTCAATTTGTTTATTAGTGTTTATTTTTACTTCCTATGTGGATACTCTTATCTTTTCTGCGTGAAGGTTCTTTGTTGTCATTGCTCTCTTGTCTTAATTCATAAAAAACATCAAAATAATTATACTTCTTGTCTTAATTCTTTGTTGTCATTGGCCTTTTTTTTTTCTCATTCTTTTTGAGGTTGGATATGCTTTGTTCATATAATCCTTTTTGGAATTCATACACATGTATAGATGTCCTATACAAAAATGTTTATTGAATTTGAAACAAAAAGAAATTTTGAATCACATAGCAACAATAACTTCAAATTTTGAATAAGTCTAAGAATACAAAAATGGTTATAGAACTGTACACAAAATGTATATAGATGGATAAAATTTTTCAAAATAGTAACAAACTCTATAAAATTTTATGCGTATATATATATTTGTATTCAATTTTATGATCAATTTTGTTTGTTTATAACAAAACTATAAGATTTTTAGCTAGTGAACCATTTTGATTTACAAGATCTGTAAAGGGACAATTCCAAAGATTACAGTCATGGCAGAGTTTAGAGAAAGATCAGATATATGCATACGCATTATTCAGTATCCAGAGACGGTGTGTTTGGTTTGTGTTTGTAGAGTAGTTTTTGAGATAAAAAGTATGAAAACTTATTTGGTTTGCCTTTTTTCAGAAATGGTTGTGGAAAATTGTTTTGGGGAGAGAGTTTTACAAAAAGTGATTGATTTGATGTGTATGAGAGAGAAAGTTATTTTGGAAAGTAGGTAACCAAACAAAATTTTGAGATTTTTTTTGAAAAAATTTGTTTGGTTTGATTACTCTTGAAAATTTGTTTGTAGAGAAATTTTTCCAAAATTTTTTATGAAAAACAAACCAAACAAGCCCATTATTTCTATGATTTGAATCCATAACACTCGAATTATAATAGATTTATTTTATTTTATATTATTATCAGCATAATAATATAACCTTACTATTGCGGCAAGGGCCTCCCTCCCTCAATATGATCAATTTTTAAAAGGCATTCACTCCAAATAAATAATAATAATAATAACTCTACACAATCGTTAATTTAGGCAATGATTTAATCGTATGCATGTAAGTGAGACCAATTTAAAAAACACTTATTTTGTTTTCTTTTCATAAATCTTGATCTATTTTTTAGTATTTTGATAAAGTAGACAGATATATCACACATTTAAAAAACACTTCATTCTATCAAGTATTCTTTTTATTTAGTGAGATTGGACAAAATTAGACAAGCCATACAAACATCTTAAATCATAGTGTAAGTTTTGTATGAAATTATTATTTTTTTCATTGAGTTGAAATAACTCAATTGATTTGGACAATATAAAATAGAGGTTTCAAACATTATTCTTAATTTTTTAAAACTGGTGATCTAATTCTTCAGATTTATGGACAATTAAAGATAAGTTAATTTGATTTGCTCAAACTTGTGCCATTAGGGACCTTAATGACAAAGTTATTTCCTATGTGAAATGGTAACCCTTGTCCACTTTTTAGAGGTTATAGAGGCTTTGTTATGAAATTCAAACAAAAAGCTCATTTTGGCTTGTTCTGAAAAGTAAGAAAAAAATTTAATTTATTTACTCTTTTTTTTTTCTCTTAAACATACAAAAAAAAAAAAAGAAAAGAAAAAAAAGAGAGAATATAATCAAAATGAACTGATAAATTATTTTTTTTCATGTTCTCAAAAGAGGTTTGTGCCTTGGCTTATGGGCTTATGTTGGTGGTTAAATCTATATAGTAAATTTTGGATAGTTATCCATGTCAATCTATTGGGCCATCCATAGCAATTATTTGGTATTATGAAACACAGGCTTACCCATCAAAGTGCCATTTTTTTTTCCCCTTCTTACCTAGGAAATTTCTATGGACTATTAATTAGAATGTTTTAAGACTCTTTTGATGCATATATTATAACTAGTGTATGCCCGTGCCTGAAGGCACGGTGCAATTAATAATGACTTCTAATTATATAAATCAAAATAAAATTATTAAAACATAATGTTAAGATTTTCCTTTTTAATGGTGGTGGACAGTCACAAAGCGGAAGTGGCAATGAGTCCCTTCGTTCAATACCCATTTCAAAAAAAATTTCAAATTTTCTTAAGTTTTGTGAGGAAATTTTAATTTCTACTATAATGCTATTATATGTATTACAAATTCAGCTCATTAAATTTTTTTAAATTTTTATTAAAAAATTATAAAATTAAATGTTAGTATTTTATGATGAAATGTCTTCAAATTATTCTAATATCAAAGTTAATATTTTTTATAAAAATTATTAATTTTATTGAATGTATATTAAAAATAATACATGATATAGCGGTTTGGTTTGATTTTTAAATATTTTTCTGATTTTTTTGAAAAAATTCAAATAAATTTGACAAAAATAAATTGTTTGGTTTGATTTTCTAAATGGTTGTGGAAGAATGTGGCACCTCCCAAAATTCAGTTTTTTTTGTTGGTTAGCTTGGAGAGGCAGAGTGAAAACATCAATTTTCTACATAGAATTGGGGTGTTGGATAATAATGCTAGCACTTTGTCTCTCTTTTGCAGGATGGAAATTGAAACTGTCAACCATGTACTTTTATATTGTCCACTGGTATGAAGAGTATGGTTTGGATTTTTGAATTGGTGGGAATTGTGTTAGGTATAAGCATCCCCATCTATCCCCATAAATTATTTTCTTATCTATTTTATGGAGTTGGAGTTCCCTTATATCACCTCACCAGCTCCCTTATATCATATCCTAAACTAATATTTGCTATTTTTCTATTTTTATTATTGTTATTATTATTTTGCTTTGCTTTGTTTTGTTTAGGGACTGCAGTACACATTTATAATTTTTATTTCTTTTAAATTTATTATTAAAAATAATATTTTAATAGAATAGAAAAAAAAATTAGGAATTTGTTAATAGAAAAGAGAAAGAATAGAGAATTTGTTAAGAAACATAGATGAAAAAGAGATTTCTAAAATAGAGAATAAATTTTTTAATAATATTTTAAAGTAAAATTTAAGTAATTTAATAGAGATGATCTAATACCTGGATTATGTTGAAGCAATGTTACAATGGGGAGCAGGTGTTAATTTAAAGAAGAAATTGAGTATTGTTCCAAATTGTGCCATTAATATTACTGTGTTCAATATTGAAATTGAGGAATGATATTGTGTTTATAATGGGGGTCATCCTAATTATGCTGACTTGGCCTAGGTAGATAGCTACGCGTAGCTCATAGCGCCTATGATAACATTGTGCCTAGCCTGTCTAAGAGCTCGGCCCAAGTCTGTGAACATTTTGGACAAAGTTCGTGTGGGACTCAACCCAGTTTAAAGAGGTTAGTGTGATTATGTTAAATTTGTAAGATATCATGTTAAGAGATGTGAGTGCAATTTATCCTATATGTTTTGATTTACGAATAGCAATATATAATTCATAAAATATATCTAAAACAACAATTATAATATGTATAAGAAATGTATCAAACTCTAAGATTGATTACTTAATTAGTCATTTTATACCTTTTGTTTTATTTAGTCATTGAAATGAGATAGAATGACATAAAAATGGTCATTTTTTAGTCTCCCATCTAGAATCATTATTCCCTTATAATAATAAATGATTATTCCATTTATAATAAATTTTTGTCTTAATAAATCATTAAGACAAATAATAATTTTTAATGATATTAAAAATATATTTCAATTACCAATTCTCATAATTTTATTCTTAATTAAAAAAAATTCCTTTTATTAACAAGCAAAAAATAAAATTTCCAATTCAACAAATATAAGTTGGTTTATTCACAATTCAAAATTCCAAACCCTAATTTCAAAAAATATAGACAGGATTCACAATTCACAATGCAAAAAATATAGACAGGATTCAAAATTCAAAACCCTAATTTCTGAAACCCTAACCCTAATTTCTGATTTCACAATTCAAAATCCTAACCCTAATTTATGATTTCACATTCAATTGAAAACCCTAAAAAAATTTCACAATTCAAAACCATAACATTTTACCAATTCAAAACCACACATTCACATTTTTACAAACACAATAAACACATAAAATTCAAATGAGACAGAGAGAGACAGATGCCATACCAGCGAGAGAGAGCAACCCACGGATGGAGAGAGAGCAGAGAGAGAGAGTGAGAGCAGAGCGAGAGTCTGAGAGCAGAGGGAGAGCGAGAGTAAGAGTCTGAAAGCAGAGCAGAGGAGAGAGCGAGAGTCGAAAAAAACGTAAGTGTAAAAAACGTGATTGCAAATGAGGGGGCTAGGGGGTTTTAGATAAGTTGTAAAAGCGTGGTTGCAAACCACGCTTTCATTTAACCATTGATTTTACATTGTTAAAAGCGTGGTTGCAATCCACGCTTCCTGTTTTCAACAGTGAAAGTGTGATTGTGAATCACGTTTTCTTAAGAAAACAAAATATGCACAATGAAAGCATGGTTTGGAAACACGTTTTCTTCAGAAAACAAATTTTAATTATAAGCACAGTAAAAGCGTGGTTTGAAACCACGCTTTCTGAAGAAAACAAATTTTGCTTAAAAGCGTGCTTTCTAACCATATTTTATGTATAAATGAAATTTTCTTAAAAGCGTTGTTTATAACCACGCTTTCTTAATTAAAAGCGTGGTTTGTAACCATGCTTTTATTATTTCACAAATTTTCCGCGGAAGGGTCTTAGAAACAGTGAAAGCGTGGTTTGTAATAGCGCTTTAGCCTAGTTTAAGAATTCCGTCCAAACTAGGCCTAGTTTAAAAAATAAGTTGCTATTTTGACTTAATTTGGAAAAAGGCTCGAAAATAGAGCCCAAGGTCTTCTAGATATGGAATTCTTGGTGGCTGACGTACCATTCTTGTACAATGTGCACGAGTAGAAGCAAACACACAATGTGCATGAAAGCAGGGCATGATAGAGTATAACGGGTACAAGAAAATTGCTTCCATCCTCATTAAAAAAATAGAAATAGAAATCTCACAAGTTTTATTAAATTTTCTATCAAATGACTTACATGGGTGTAGGACCTACATTATGTGCGTCCCCATTGAGTCCCACACTCATATGAAATATTTGATAAAAATTTTAATAAAACTTTTAAAATCTCTAATATTTCTCTTAAAAAAAACTGTCAACCCTAACTTCTTCCTCCTACATTGGAAGAAATAGGTCGAAATCAAAACCCCAGCCAGTTTTTGCCTAACAGGGTGGGGGTGTCATTGGCCTTCATACCCAATCCCTCTATGCTTTTCATAAACACCGATTAACACATAAACCAAGCAAATGCATCATTTTTGAAATAAATTTTAACCTTTAAACCAGAAATATGTAGTAAAAAACTTGACAAAAAATGCATTGGAAAAAAATGCTACGTCAACCATGATGAACACAGAATCACCTTTGTCCAATTCACACTGAATATCTGACTATAGTGAGAATACAATTAACTGCTTCATATAATGCAATTTCCATCATCATAGCACAAAAAGATGTTCACTAGCTATAAACAACAAAAAATACAGGGAAACTCCAAAAATCACAGTAGTTAGGTGCACACACTAAATCAAATCCAAGTCATTCAAGTACTGATAAAGCCATACCCAAAATTTTAAAACAAGACAAAACACGGGAAAAAAAGTAACTATAAAAGATAATGCAGAAGGCAATCCTATTGGGACATACAGATTTACTACATAAGACACTGCCATGAGATGCATTATCTAAAACTTTCACACAACCTGTGCTCGGAAAGGTAATCTTCACAGTTTGCATCACATAACAAGTCAACTAAGCAAGCTAGTCTTTCCACAATTCTTTTAAATACTTTTTCCCAAACTAATCTTTTCTAGAATTTCAAATGTTAAACAAATTGCTAGGCTGATCATTCTCACCTTAGTTAGCATCTTCACCAGCCTTCAAGTAGAGAGTCACACCTCCCTCACTGCCATGGCCTCCTGAGCTCCCCCCTCGCCCTTCAGCAGACCCAATATCTTGCTTACTTCCGGCACTATTAGCTTAACTTTGCAGCATGTGAAGTCCACTGCTTCCACCGGACTTCATGCCAAGCTGGCTGTGCAAGGCTTGTTGTTGTTGCAGTGCCAAAAACTGCTGTTGGCTGTAGAGCATAGAGGAACTTGCAGCCATGAGCGATTGTGGAGGCATCTGTTGAGCTTGCTGGTGCTGAAGGTAGTGAGATCCTGGCTGCATAATGCCACCAGAAGGGAACTATCAGGCATTGAACAAACATGGATCAGAAATTTTCACAAGCAAGTTTCTAGCATACTGGTATTCAAATTTCTAGTAAGTAGCCTTCTTTGAAACTAACCAGAAGTTGGACGCTTTAAACCAGTGGTAACAAAAAATTTAAGGGCAAATTTCACTTTATTCGCTCGTGGTTTGGCCCATGTGTGATTTACCCCTTATCATTTAGAAACAATCACATTACCCCATGTGGTTTGTAAAACTAACATGCACTGTCAAGCCTGTTAACAGCTTAAGAGAAAAGTCTAAAATAACATTGTACATAAGTAACCTCATTGTGCAAACCACGGATATTTTCGTCATTTCTTTGAAGAGAAAATTTGCTAAACCCCTCTACTTTACTCCATATGTGATTTACCCCTCGACATTTGGAAAAGAGCACATAACTCCCTTATGTTGTAGCACGTGTTTTACACTTGTTATTAATTTGGACGGAATGTTTGATAGTGCACTTTAGTCCACAAGCCACATGGTGGTTATGTGATTGTTTCCAAATGATAGGGGAATAAATTGCACGAGCCAAACACAAGGGGGTTAAAGAGAAATTAGCCCAAAATTCAATATAAGCAATGGGAAAAACTTAGGGATGAAATCCAAGAATGTAACAGAACAGTGGAAAGGGAATGCAAGGAAAAACAAATTAAAGAAGTGCAAGTTATCCAATAAGATTTTAGGTTACTAATTTGTGAGAACCGTCAAGGTAGGGTTCCATCCACTTGTTGATAACCCTTTGGCTATCATGTTAATTATGTGCCAAACAGCCAGCAATAAATATAAAAACTTATATATTCCGATGGTGCTGCTTACTTGAGAATGCATGGTATGAGGTTGAGGCTGAGAATCAGCAATGGCAGCTAGGTACATTAGGTTTTTCTGAAGCCTTGCCTGGTTCCTGCCATAATAGAGAAAGGATTACTTGTGAATATAGCAGTTCCACAACCACAATGCAAAATTTCAAGCTACGGATGACCAACATGAACCTAAATTAGTGACGTTTAGTGAAGTGAAGCACATATCTCTTCTGCCAAACAATTTGGAAAGCTTGTATGATGCTCATGCAAGAGTGAAGATTTATGTTTCTAAATTCAATGATAAGAAAATGCAAAAGTACCTTTCCACAAGGTTTGAGGAATTTAAAATATTAGATATAAGTCTGAGAGAGTTATGTTCTGAATCGAACTTGAACTTTGGTTTTCTAGGAAAATTGGAATGTCTTCTATTTCTATACTGTTTGATGGTGAAAAATATAACTCAATAAGCCCTGAAAAGAACGTCATGTAACTTTTCCACAACTGAATGAAAAGATTTCATTAGAGTGAAGGGAAATTACATACATGACCCTTTTGACTGCCAAGAATGTAACATAGAAGAAAAGAACATTTACAAATATGCTGAGTTGGGATAATTTTCTAATATAAATTTCAAACTTCTACCCACCCTACTACAAAACAGAACCTGATGATAACTGTTCTGCAACATCACCACTCTCCACATGTCACACCATGTGCCCAACTTGGCCCTTTATATATATAATATAGCGTTCACTATTGATTCTACGATTTCCACCTCAACTTGGGAAATATTGAAAGACTGTTGGTATTCAACAAGTGCAAGAAGACAATATCTCTGCAGATCCAACTATAGGCCTCATAATTCACTAATAAACAAGGGTGTACCCTCTGCCAGCCCTTCCCACCAGAAAGATCACTAGAGAGACCAATGCCTAAAAAGTACAAGTCTATAATGAGACTAACTATATTTATATTGTGGAGCATCACTTAAACTAAAAATAAAGTGATTCAATATGCCTTTTTTTAGGTAAGTGTGTATTCATGGTTCAATGTGCCATCCCCGTTCCACAAGATATTTCTATAGAGAATGTGATTCAACTTCTTCAAAATAATAACTGAATGGAAAGCAACACCTTGATTGAACAATGAATCATAACGGTCAAGGCATTTACTCCACAAACTATTTTATTCCTCTTCACTTATGAACTTGAGAGTGGCATGAACCAAAATCCCCACATTTATTTCAGCAATTATGAAGTCACCCACATAACATAATCATCGCATCAAGATTTTCAAGAATCATTCAGCCCAACCAAGAAACTTTTCATCGATAAGACATTATCTCTACCCATTCCATGATCATAGCCCGAAAGCAAACTAAGTCCAAAACATAGTAAACTATGCAAGAGAAACAGTAATCTAACAACCATAGTTAATAGAATATTAGTAACATCACACTTCTGAGAAATCATTAAAAAAAAAAAAAAAATCCTTCATCCTGCAAAGATACAATATATTGAATTGCAAAACATAAGAATCAATGGTGTAGAGAGAGAAAGAGAGGAACATATCATTCTTACTCTGCACACTCGTTTAGTTTCCCTGAATTTTGGCTCTCAACAATCTTAAGAATCAATGACTTGTTCTCGTCTAGATACTGCACGGTGAAAGGAGCAACTATGTGATGAAATGATGGCATGGATAATATGCCAATTTTTGGAAAATAATAAAGATATATAGTTTAGAGATTTCAAGAGTTTAGTTTTATCTAATTTGCATTTGCATCATTTAGAGAGTTTTATTTAAATTAGTCTTGTGGGCTTGTTTTTATTGAGATTTGACCATAGTAATTTTAGTTTTGGACTTTATACTAGATTAGCTATTGGACTGGACCATTAGATCCTGTACAACTATTAAAGAATTTGATTTCGTTGATATGAATTTTCTTTGATAATGAAATTGGACTTCTAAAATTAATTAAATCTCAAAGGCAAATACAACTCAAATAAATTTTGCCTAAAAAATTGTCAAACCTAACTAAAATTGCATTCTAACACTAACATATTTGACTATTAGACCATATGCTTCTAAAAAGTGGTGTTTCTTTCTTAACGCCACAACCCATGTTCTCTGTGGCTTCTTTATATTTGTCTTACACCCACATATTGTGTCAATTCACCCTTAAACATATGTCTCAAATACCAAACTGCACATACAATAAACAATAGACAATAATCAACAAAAAGAATACCCAAAAACTAAATACATAAGAAAAATGGCAATCGCACTCCTTTCAAAGGATGATTAAAAATAAGGTGTAAATACCGTTTCCATAAATTATGTGATAGAAACATAACCCCACAAAAGCCTAACAATTTGGTATCGAGAAACAAAAGTACCAAATCACTAAGCTTTGAGGATGAACATGAATTTTTTTCTTAAAAAAAAAAGACTAAATCAAATATATGTATATGGGAAATTGCAGTTAC
>JAPPVO010004548.1:0-25657 GCA_030407325.1 Camellia japonica
CCGAAACATGAAATTAGGCATACGGAATGACCTATAACTATGCAATGCATGCATTATTTGAACATGGAATGTGAAGACAGAGTCAAGACAGCCCAAAAATAAGCACATTTACAGTTCTAATCAAGGCCAAACAGAGAACGCAAATGGGGCTAAACTAGCGTGCAAAAATGGCCCCGAAAGCAAAATAATGAAGCAAGTGACTGCTTCTGACCTTAAACAGAGAAGGGCCCTTCTACAATGTTGAAGAGGGGCCCAAAATATGATGTCTTACAGTTTATGACAAACCACAAAAATAAACACAAGTATGGCAAAATTCTCATGCAAGAAAGGGGCCAAAATGGAGACAAAGAAGCAACTGATGCATGCTGGTCCCAAACAGGTGAGGGCCCTTCAAAAATGTTGAAGAGGGGCCAAAAATATGACCTTTTACAGTTTAGTACCAGACCCAAAACAGTATACAAGTATGCTCAAAATACCATGCAAAAATGAGGCCAAAAGAGAGCTACAAGACAAAGTATACAAAAGATGCCTCAAATAGAAAATACCCTTAATGAAACATGAAGAGGGGATCAAAATATGGCTATTTTCAGTTCGGACCAAAGTCCAAAAACAGAAGCACAATAGGCTAATAAATCATGCAAAAATGGGGCCAAAAGTGGATATCAAAGCAAGTGACACATGGAGGATTCAAACAGTGATGAGCCCTTCTACAATGTTGAATAAGGGATCAAAATAAGCCTATTTACAGTTTACAACATGCTTCAAAACAGATTATACACAGGCCTAAAATGCTACACAAGAAATAGGCATACAAGAGGGATAATGAAGCAAGTGTAAAATGGGGGCCTCAAACAGTGAGATGCCCTTAATGAAAGATGAAATAGAGCTCAAAAAAATGCTACTTTCAGTTATGGCCGGAGCTCAAATATACAAGCAAGAAGGGCTAAGAAAACTTGAAAAAATGAGCTAGAAAAGAGGGAAATGTTGCTCACCCTTGTAGACCAAGTCTTTGGCTGCCTTTGGACCAAGAAATGCTGCCTCCTAGCCTCTGAGAAGACCCTCCTAGCTGCTGGAATGGAGTGGTGGTGTGGTGCTAGGTGGTGGTGTAGAAATGGTGTATGGTTTAGGAGGTTTGAGTGCTTGAAGTGAAGGAGAGAGGGGGATGCAATATAGGAGCTCAAAGGCAAATTTTCTAACCCTTAAACCAGAGCTGAAGGCTGGTTTATATAGGCAAGAGAGGGGGAGAAAGAGGGGGAAAAATGGGGGGGAAATGAATTCAAGTTTCCCCCCCAAAAAAAGGCCCTCCGGATACAAAATCTGGAGGGGAAAAGGATACATATTTGGAATGTACCTGTAGCAAGGAGCAAGGCCGGCCAGGTATTGGGCTTGAAGGTGGCCGGCTGGCTCTCCCCATGGCCGGCCGGCCAAGGGTCAAAAGGGCCAAGTGTGATTAGTGGCCGGCCACCACAGATTGGTGGCCTCCCATGTGTTCTCAACACAACCCTGTGGTCAAAAATTGGAAAAAGTGAACCAGGAGAGAGAACAACCCACTTTTCAAAGGGGTTCAAAAGGTTCAAAAGAAATTACTGGCTGGCCACCAAATATTGGTGGCCTCCCAGATGTGTACATCACAAATATGGGGTTTAGGGTGCAAGAAAGTGGCCCAAGGGTGGTCAACATTGGCTTTGAAGTGAGAGAAAACGGGCGACGGAGGGCGATGAAGGAATATAACTGGTTGCTGAAACAATTACTGGCCTCCCAACCTTCTATGACCTTCCTGGTGATGAAACAGAGGTCCCTGCCAAAAATGAACGCAAACCGATGCAAAATGAAGGTTCGGGGGGCCGAAACGCGCAGCCCGGGGTCCCGAAAACCGACTGTTAAGCACCGGGAGGGGTGTTCGACCACGAAGTTGGTCTCTCGGACCACAGTGCCCTCAAAAGGGAGTAAATAAGATGCACGCCAAAAATCGGAGCAAACGGAGGTGGTTAGGCGGTCCCGAACCGAGGCACTCGGCCTGACGGCTCCGAAAACCGGGAACCGGGCTCCGAAATGGGCGAAATGGCCTATGACCACGAAATGTAGCCCGCGGCCACCGAGAGATGATCTACGAGACCCCTCCCTCCCTTCAGGGAAAAGAAACAGAGAAAGCCGAGCCTGGTTCGCAAACCGAGGCAAAGTATAGAAAAGCCCGGAAGTCCGGAGGCAAGGCTCACGGCCGAGACTCTGGAACTTCTGAACGAGCGCGACATGCAACATCACCAAGCGCTCAATCGGTGACGTCTGAGTCTTAAGGTCGGTCAAAAATGGGGTGTCTACATTACTCCATGTAAATTTCTTCTTCAAGATCATCATGAAGAAATGCGGTCTTCACATCAAGTTGCTCAACTTCAAGGTTAATACTTGCAGCCATGCCAAGTACAACCCGAATAGAAGACACCTTTACAACCGGTAAGAAAATCTCGTCAAAGTCAATACCTTTCTTTTACCCAAAGCCTTTCACAACAAGGCGTGCTTTGTATCTTAGATTCTTGTGATCATTCTTCAATTTGAAAACCCACTTATTTTTCAAAATTTTCCTCCTTTTAGGCAACTTCACTAAATCATAAGTGTGATTTTCAAGTAAGGAATTCATCTCCTCTTCCATGGCCTTTTTCCAATCATCTTTCTTTGCGTGCTCAATTGCTTCTTGGTAGCTCTCAGGCTCCCCTTGATCAGAAATCAACACAAATTCATTGGGAGGATACTTTCTTGAAGGTTGTCGGTCCCTTGTAGATTTCCTCAACTCAAGTTGTGGTGGCAGTTCTTGAGTTGGATGCTCTTCCTCAATTTCTGACTCAACTTCATTAGGATTAGCATCATCCTCTACATCTTCAATAGGTGGCTGCACATCTCCCCCATTTTCATCATCCACTGAAGATGAAGGAGATGGATCCATGTCAATGAGATCACTAGTTTTTGGCTTCGGTTGATCACCTTTGCCAAAGTCTTCAATTGTTTGGTCTTCAAAAAACACAACATCACGGCTTTGAATGATTTTCTTATCGACCGGATCCCACAATCTATACCCAAATTCATCACGCCCATAGCCAAGAAAAATACATTATCTTGACTTACTATCAAGCTTGGACCTTTCGTTCTTTGGAATGTGAACAAAAGCTCGACAACCAAACACTCTCAAGTGTTCATAAGACACATCTTTGCCAGTCCAAACTCTTTCAGGAACATCACCATTCAAAGGATAGCAAGGAGACAAATTGATCACGTCAACTGCTGTACTCATTGCCTCACCCCAAAAGGATCTTGGCAATTTTGCTTGTGAAAGCAAATACCTTGTTCTTTCCACAATGGTGCGGTTCATCCTCTCGGCAACTCCATTTTGTTGAGGAGTCTTCTTAACTGTCTTTTAATGCCGAATACCTTGGCTGCGACAATACTCATCAAATGGCCCAATGTATTCACCACCATTGTCTGATCGGATGCACTTCAATTTCTGCCCTGTTTCTCTTTCAACCATGGCCTGAAAATGCTTAAATACTTCTAGAACTTGATCTTTAGTTTTTAGTAAAAAAGCCCAAACTTTCCTTGAATAATCATCAATGAAAGTAACAAAATAAAGTGCACCACTATGTGTTCTAACTTTTAAAGGACCACAAACATCCGAATGAATCAACTCCAAAACATTTTCTTTTCTAGAAGTAACATTTTTCTGAAAAGAAACTCTATGTTGTTTACCCGCCAAACAATGAACACAAGTTTTAAGATGTGTACCTTTCAAACCGGATAGAAGCTCTTTCTTGAACAAAACTTGCAGTCCCTTTTCACTCATATGGCCAAGCCGCTTGTGCCACAATTCAGTAGAAGTATCATCTTCAAGTGCATTGATAACACCTTTACAAATTTTTCCTTGCATCGAATAAAGTGTATGAGTCTTCTTGCACTTAGCCACCACCAAAGAACCCTTTGTAAGCTTCCATATTCCATCACCAAATTTGTTGTTGAAGCCTTCATCATCTAACTTCCAGTAGAGATCAAATTGAGGCGAATGTCGGGAACATGCCTCACATCTTTAAGCAACAACTTGCAGCCCAAATTTGTTTCCAAGCAAACATCACCCATGCCGATAATCTTGGACAAACCTTCATTACCCATTCGGACAGAACCATAATCTCCTTTGGTGTAGGTAGTGAAGAAATCAACTCGAGAAGTCACATGAAAAGAAGCACTGGAATCAATCACCCAATTGCTCTCTTGGCCCACAAAATTGATACAATCATCTTCACAAACGACCATGAGATCATCGGTAGTAACTGCCGTTGTGTCTTTGCTTCTTATCCACACTTTTTTCACGCATTTTCTCCTTGTTCTTGAGCTTTCGGCATTCCCGCTTCATGTGCCCTTTCTCATGGCAATAATAACACTCAATGTCTTTATTTGAAAAAGAACCATCTTTTGATTTGTTACTATCACCCTCAATGGGTCCATACAAATCTTTACAAACTAATAGGTCCTCCATTTTAGTTTTTTAAGTTACCTAATTACTTCCATTGAAACTAGACATGCAACCCACATTCCCCTCCATTGATTTACACAAAAAAATAAACTCAAATAAACCGTAAGCTCTGATACCAGTTGTTAGGGAAAATTAATAATTCCCCACAAATAAATCAATCAATGGGAATAAAAACTAATGCGAAAAATTAAATAAAAAACAACATAAGAATTTTACGTGGTTCCCTCAATGTGAGGTACGTCCACGGGATCGAAATCCGATTCCACTATCAACCAAATAGTTTCCAAACGATTACAAACGAGACTCTAATGGTCTCACAAAATCACCCTTAGGTGAATTCCAAATAATCACAAATAAACAAGAGAAAAGACCTCACCAAATAGATAAACAAAAATCTTCAGAACCAGAGTTGTAGAAGATCCAAAATAACGAACCAAATCAGAACCAGAATTTGAACTAGACGAACAAGGAGCTCAAGCAATACACTGCCACCACACCAAATAGATAAAAAAAATCTTCAGAACCAGAATTGTAGAAGATCCAAAATAACGAACTAAATCAGAACCAGAATTTGAACTAGACGGACAAGGAGCTCAAGCAATACACTGCCACCACACCTTGAATATACACCCAAAAACCAATCACACAGCAAACTTGTGATTGATAACAAAACCAACCGAAGACAATTTGTATGAGCCGTACAGCACCTATTTTTTCCGAAGCACTTAAACAATATATATTTAGATATATATTATTGAATCTTGGGTTTTGTAATCAAATCCTAATTGTATCCAAATTGAATTGGGTCTCCATAAATATAATATATAACAATATATATACCTAAACCAAGCCAAATTAAAATTCTTTAACAAACCAATTGGGTCTCACACTCCAATAAGGAGGTATACCCAACACAAATAACACCGATGTCTATTTTCATTAATAATTTGTTAGTCATATGTATAAATAGACAATGTTATCATCACTTTTCAATTAAAATAAATATTTATCTTTGTTTTTTAACATTTACCCATTATTTGTATTAGTTTCTAATCGCTTTAGCGTTATTAAAAGAGAAGTGTAATTATGTCCAATTTGTGGGAACTATTTTTTAAAAAATAAATAAAATGAGAGAGAGAGAGAGAGAGAGAGCAAAAATAGTAAACTAATCACAATTATTAATTTTAAAGTTGCCTTCTATGAAATAAGATCAACCTTATAAAAATGTGACATATTCCAAATTGTGGGCAGAGTATGTTATTTTGCTAATTAGGTAGTAGAGAAATGTCATGGCTCAACCATATCTATAAGCTTTTCAAAGCGTTTAACTCAAGTCTAAATAATAATTGTACCAAATAATAGGCACGACTTTTCAAAATAAAAAACAAGTTATGAACAACCTCAGCCTCGTAACCACACAGAGAGGTAAACAAATTTGTATAAAAAAAACTTTATATATAATGATGTGTCTCATTATTATATCAATTTATTAAAAATATATATATAAAAAAAGTCAGTCACTATTATTAAATTATCAATAGGTCATTAGTCTTCTTATTTTTATAAATAAATTTATAGTGATAAATTTATCAGTCAAAATCTATAAGTAAATAAGTCTAGTTAATAGGACGAATTAGTAAGTGTCCCTACAAAAAATGTCATAACTGTGTCATTTTATATGAGATTTTTGGTCAATAATTTTATATGTTTAATATTATCCTAAAAATAAAAGTCTAGCCTTTAGCTGAATACTAATCTTGGTGTCCATATATAATGGGAACTAGCACTCCTTTGGAGTATAAAGACTGATATCTCATAGAGTTTATTTAGTATTGAAATTATTTGTTTGTTCCAAATATGCCCCCAGTAGATATTATCAAATAAAATTTGAGCCAATGACTTTACATTAGCAAATTTGGACTTTTCTTATAAACTAATCAACATTGCAGTGAACACCATTTAAGTAGTTGATTTGTAAACTGATTTTTGGTGTCAAATCTTGACTGGTTGAAGAAGAAAACCATTGTCATGAACTTCTTGGCAAGATATGATTGTTTAAATTATTTGATTAATTTTTTTGGAAACTTACAATAGTGTATATATTGTACCCATTTGACAAAATTTATTTACTTTTAAATTTTAAAATTTAAATTTCTATACTTAAGTAATTGTACTTTGAAAAGTTCATACGTTTCATAAAACTTTTTAGGTTTTCATTTTCTTTTCGACTAAAAAAGTTCAAAATAAATTCAAAAGACTAACTTTTTTTTTTTTAAACATTCTTTTTGTTTCGGTAAAAAAACATATTTTCTATATTTTTTGGTGTTTGGTATAGCAAGAAACATTTTTAGTGATCAACAGAAACTAAACTTATTTGGATGACTTTTTTTTTTATTCACTTTTGAATTGTGAAAAACATAATATGAACTAAAATTTTACCAACACCAACACACTACAGCTAGTCTACCACCTTGCCAACGCCTTGCCGTTACCACCATACCAACACCATCACTAGCACATTAATTTTAAAGTCGCAACCAAATATAAAAAGGGACTCTCTACTAAAAATAATTCCTTGTAAAAATTGTATTTCAAAAAAAAAAAAAAAAAATTTTGCCAAAATCAGTGGAGCACAAATTTTGTCAATAGTTCTGCTACTGGCACACTATAATTTATTGTATTTTTTACTCTCTACTTCATCACATAATATATGTCTTACTTTTAATATCAATCAATAAATAAATAAAAAATATGATAAAAAATGATGTGTTTGTAATTAGTATTATTTTGTTAAACGACCCCATCATGTCCTTCCAAATTGTGAGAAAAGGATGGGGTGCATTAATGGGTCACTTTTGTTTTAACAAATAAAAAAATTATATAGAATTTTTGTTGAGATTGATGTGGCTCAATATACATCTTTCATTTTTATAAATATTTTTAAAATAAAATATTTATACAAGTGAATTTATTTATAAAATGACATTGGTCCATCATTTTCGTGGAGCTTTTTGTATGAATTTTATATATGAATGGACTTTTCCTTTCAAAAACGTTAAGTAGGTTACACCTAGAATGATAATCTACAATTCAAGATGAGATTTATATTTAAAATAAATCTGAATCACATATTCATTTTTCTGACTAAAATTATGAATATGTAATATTGTACCCTGCCGATAGGACAATAATTTCAATTTTGAGAGTTAAAAAGACAATTAGTTAACTTTGTCAAATTTTAATAATAAATTTTACTGTCTTTTGAAATAGAAATTTATAAAAATACAAAATTTTGGATGGATTTCACTACTGTGACATTTCGGATTAAAAAAAATTATAAATCGATCTAATCCAAACTAAACTATATGGTTTGTTTAATAGCTTCTTGGTATTTTTTTTTTTTTTTTTTTGATGTTTTAGTTTATGGAAAATAAATGAAACTTTTCAAATTTTCTATTAATTTATATATATATTATATATATATTTTTGTGCAAAAATAAGTTTAAAAAGGGAAAATTAGTAAAGAGTTCATTTTTTTTAGTGTGTATGACATTAGCTCAAAGGATTGTTTTGTTTTGTTTTGCTGATAAAGATATCATTAATGAAATTGTTTGATGAGAATGACAAATTATTATTTAAATTTTTTTTTTTTTCATTTTTACCCAATGCTGTTAGATCGCCCGCTAGTCGGTTGCCAGAAAAGTCGTTGTTGGTACCGAAAAAGTAGCTAGAGGTGGTTGGCGGATGGTGGCTACTATAGTGACTAGTGGTGATGGTGGTAATATAGACAAATAAGCAGATTATGTAGACAAATAGAAGATGACACATGGACAAATAAATAACATGTGGGTAAATAAGTGACATAGACAAATAAGTAGACGGAGAACAAATAAATTAAGATAATGTAACATTTCAAATTATTATTCTCCTTTTAACCTTAAAATAATAGAATTTGAAACTATTGTTTCAAAAATTTTAAAATTAAACTTGTGAGCCGAATGTGTCTTTTAAAGAGGCAAACACAACATTAGCGTAAACTTGTGCGAAATGGCCATTAAAGCAGTCACACCAAAGCTACAAGCTTGTTATTTTATAAAAACTTTTGGACAGTTCTCTAGGACATCATGGTTTGATTTAGATGATCATTTGGATAAGGTATAGTTTCGAAGGTTAAAAAATTTAAAACTGATATTAGATTAAACAATGACTCTAGCCTTACTAATTAAACTTTTTAATAATCTTTCATGACTCATTTGGACTATGAAAAATTGAAATAATTGTGATGTATTCAATGAATGTCATAAAGTATTTTTTAAAATCATTGTGAACAAAATTTCTACATTTACGGCTTGATGGATCAACAAAACTAATGTGGTTTACCTATCGTTTAACTTTCTTCATTCAACTGCATTTAATCAAAATTGCTTTAATAATAATAATAATAATAATAATAATAACTAATTGGAGTCTTTTTATAATTTTTTACATTATAATTTTACTTTTTTGATATTATAATTTTATTTAAAATTTACTAAAATGGTCTTATTTGGTACAACTTATGAAATTGTTTAAAATTTCTTATTTTGAAAATTTGGAGAGAAAAAAAAAACGTAAATATAATAAATGATTATTGAGAAACAAGTGAAGAAATACTTTAACTTCTATTTCCTATTATTAATTTGCAACTTATAAGCGGCTACATCAAACATGTCTAATTTTCTTAAACTTCACAATAAAAATAATATTGATAAAGAGACATTTTTTTTGTCCACGGTCCTGTTTGTTTACTATATATAAGGGACGGATATGAGGGTGGGACCGAATATAATATGAGTGGATCTCACATATTTTTTTTGTCTTCTTATATCCCGTATTTGGTTGCTCTGAATTTAGGGAGTCTAGATAGTATATGATGCAAAATGGGAGATATGCAATACCAACCCTCCATAATATTGTATATCCCCTATTGTCACATATAGGAAATTTTTCATCCAAAGTAAAAAATAGTTACTTTCCTCTTATCTGATCTTATATCATATCTTAACCAAATATAGTATAAGTGACATCACAATAATATATATAATCCATGCCATATGTTACAACATATTATATTCAATTTTTATGTTTAGATATTACACATCCTCCTTAAATCCTTATATTCCATCCCAAAATCAAATGGGACCTTTGAGAATAAAACAGATCTAATATAAATGTAATGATGAGACCAGTTTTTTTTAAATCCAAGAGGCTATAATATTCTCTTTCTGACGAAGTGGTATTCTTTTTTCATAATTTAAGATTTAGATTTAATTATTTTAAATTTATTTATAGTGAGATTTGTTATTATTTTTAAAAAATATAAAATTATTTTGATGATAACTTCTTTTTATGTATATACATTTTGTATAATAAATATATAATAAGTGGTGTCATCTTCTACACGGGACCCTAAGCAAGCACCGAAGTTGCTTATCGGAGCCACCACTGGCCAAGAGCCCCATGATCAAACCCTTAGCCATGAACATAATTAATATTCTTTTTCTTCAATGAAACCATTAAATTAAACTAATCCAATTTTGGCCCTAAATAATTCTACTAAAAGCTACCCAAAAAAGATTTGGATGACATCTGTAAAATTAAACCAATTTATTGCCATTAAGATTGTTTGTCAACATGTGTAATCTTTGACCCATCAAATAATAATTAATAATATTCCAATAGATTTCAATTTTCCAACCTGTAGAAGCATCACTTTGTACCACCTAACTTGCCAGACATATCATGTCTATTGGAGCAAGGTGAGAAAGTGACATATATTTAGGCATGTGACATATATTTAGGCATCATACAGGGTTTTAAAGTCTATGTTTGATTCACAAAATTAATAGCGAAGTATTAATAATTCTATTAAAATTAGTGTCTTATTCACTATCCAATTGAATTAATATATATTGGATTAATAATTCCACTCCTACCCCATTACTAATAATCTTATAAATTTGTTGGATTAATTATCTATTGGATTAATAATCCTAAACCAAAATGTTAAAACAAACCTAGGATAATTGGGCTCACGAATTAATAATCCCAATCTCATACTCTAATCCACCCAATCAAACATGCTCAAAATGTACTATCCTAACATTATATTCAAAAGGGTGAGGGACTCTACTTTTTAGTTTTTATTTTTTAGTCATTAGGTGTCATTTGGGAAGTGAGTTGACTTTTTGATTTTTTTGGCTATTTTAGCCTGGGCTAAAAAGCTTAGTTTGGGAAGGATTTTTGGCTTTTTGGCTTTTTTGACTTTTTTTGTGAGAGAAGAGTGTAATAATTATGGGTTGGATGTGATGTTTTGTTTGTTGTGCCTAAAATAGCCTATTTTGTCTTTTGTGGCTAAAATAACCACAAACCATCTTCCCAAACCTAATATTTGGTTTGGGTCAGAATAATTTTATTTCTTAACCTTTTCAATAGAAAGATTGTTCATCTAAGTTGATGAATTATAATTTCATTTATATAGTATTTGGTTCATTAAAATGAATAAAATATTAACTATTTAGCCTTTCTAAGATAATAGGAAATAATGTCATAATGATTTCATTTATAATA
This sequence comes from Camellia japonica, assembly GCA_030407325.1. Lineage (NCBI taxonomy): Eukaryota > Viridiplantae > Streptophyta > Magnoliopsida > Ericales > Theaceae > Camellia > Camellia japonica. The sequence continues at coordinate 11,123 of JAPPVO010004548.1, forward strand.
CATCTTTTATTATTCTTTTAGTGTCCGGAATGTAGCTATTCCGGTAAATGATCATTTCATTTCATTTCAATAAACTAAATAGAACATTAGCATGTAAAATCGTTTCTTTTTTACCAAACAAAACATAGGAATAAATATTTCAACAAAATAATCATTTTATTCCAACCTTAATTCTAAAAGTAAACTAAACGCTACCCAAAGGACTAATCTCATACATGAGAGTGTATTATTTGGGTTCGAGCCACAACCCTTTTCCTTATTTCTCTCCAACAATTTTGAATATTTTTTTTAAAAAAGAAAATACATAAACAATAAGAGATTTTTACAGTCTAGCTCTAGCTCCGATCTATCTTGTGGGCTTGATGTTAACTTTTGGAACAAGTCATTTTGAATTTTTGTGAGTGTCATAGAGAAAAAATGTTGAAGCTTAATCTAGCTGTGGCCTATATAATCCTGTGAGTTTTAGCTTTAAAAAAATAATTTTTGGTTAAAAATAAAATTAAAAAAAGAAGAAGTTGATGTTAGAAAAAATAGTGGTTTCATTCATCCTTAACTATTTGACTTTTCTAAATAGCTTTCAGAATGATTAAAATAAGTTTTTAAAATAAAAAATGAATTTATCAAATAAACGAAAGTCTTTTTTTTTTTTTAACCACAACCAAATGAAGCAAATTGCATCAACATGTGGACTAAGCTCAAAAGTCATGAAGGTTTGACAATCTCACAAAGTTCATGCATAATATGATAGGGCATTGTGTTCAGTGAACCACTTGTTGCAACTCTAGAATTCAATTCTTGAAATCTGTCATGCTACAACAAAGTCCATAAATTATATAACCCAACTTTTTAGTAAGAAATGCAATAAAGATGGACAAAAGGTGGGCATATCAATCTTTGAACCACAGTAGTAGTGTGCTAGTTTTAAAGAGAATCCAAAAATTTAAAACAAACAAAACAACACCTAAAAAAGAATAAATAAATAAATAAAAAAAAATCAAATACTCTATGTGATTTTGAGTTTTTAAAAATAATTTTTTGAGTTTTCAGTTTGTATTTTTATTTTTAGTGATTTGTAAAAATATCTAATCAATTTTCTTTTACCTTTTAATCTTGATATACTTAAAATATATAAAATTTGTACAAAAATCTTAGAAAAATTCATTGAATATAACAAAATATGAAAATGTACTAATTTTTGTATTTGGTAAAAAAAAAATTCACAAATATTATACTTGCTAAGTGTATCTAGATTAGGTGTATCTAATAAATAAATAAATAAATTGTGTAAAATATTAAAAGAATTCGCTATTCACTAAAAACCAAAAAAAAAAAAAAATGCAGAAAAAAAAACTTAATTTTCAAAAAAACAGTGTAAACTTAAAAAGATTTTTAGATGCTAGAATGGAAACACTTTACTACCTAAATATATAGGCTCAATGTTGTAACCAATGGCATTTATTATCTACACTTTTACGTTATGTTTGGTTCATAAATTTAGATAGAGATTTTAAAAAAAAAAAAAGGATAAATGTGTGAAATGTAATTTATTTTATTTAAATTTCACTAAACTTTTCTATTTCTTTTTGTAAATTTTTATCCAAATTCATAAATCAGATACAACATTAGTGCTTATAGTTTTTAAGGAAAGTTTTGACATAAACTTGTTATAACATAGGGAATTTGATGTCGATATATTTTATGGGACAAAGTTGTGGGAGATTATTTGATGTTTTTATCATGGATATACACTTGATATGGATTTATAAATTACTTTTTTTGATGAATTTTTTTCCTATCATTTTTTCAAAATTTTTAATTTAATACTAATGTTTATTTTCATTTACTTTAGTATGAGACTTTTCAATTTAATTATTAGAGGAGTGATGGAGACCCCTCCAATCACCACCCCCACCACCTCCATACACATGTGGCAGGTGGTGATTGGAGGACAAGGGAAACAAAAAAAAAAAGAAAAAGAAAATCCAACCAATGAGAAAGAGAGGGGGTTAAAGGGGGTGGAGAAAAAAGGGGGTTTCAGACATTTTTGTAATTATTATTTCTTGCCTACCTTCGAATCAAAATCCTTAGGTCTTGTTTGTCAACTATATTTTAGTAAAAAAGTTAAAAAGTCACTATAAATTATCACATCACTCTCTTTACTTTTCTATACATCTTTTCGTAAAAAGTCAAAAAATTACTAAAATAGTCTGTTCTCAAACAAGACCTTAGCTTCACCCTAATTGGTTCCATTTAATTTCACTAGTGGTTTTTATGATTATAATTTTTTATTATTAACTTTTAAAAAAAAAAAGTGAAATAAGTTAAATATATTAGCATAACTTTCGATAATATGTGAAAAAAACAGAAGTTGAACATGTTTGGTTAATTAAGTTGTCAAGTACCTTTTTGTTGTGCAAATATCTAGAATATCATTAAAAGTCTTTTTAATCCACTAAATAAGGCTAAAGAGATGAGACAATTTTTTCCACTTGTATTTAAGGTTTAAACTAAAAAAAAAATGTAGAATACCATTAAAAGTCTTTTTACTCCACCGACTAAAGAGATGAGACTATTTTTTTCCACTTGTATTTAAGGTTTAAACTAATAAAGTAACCAATTGTAAATTAAGAAGATCTCAATTTTTTTGGTCAAATAAAAAAAAATGAATAAGTTATAATTTAAAATTCAACCAAGCACCACTAGTCAATTTTTTAAACAAATACGTTAAATAAGTTGACATATAATTATTTTCAAATGAGGGCAAATAAGAAGTCACCGATTTAACTCCCTTACAATGTATCAAAAAAAAAAATTAATAATAATAATAATAAATAAATTACACTCAACTCCCTTGAGATTTGGAAAAAAAAATACATTTACCTCTACACTTTTGACACAATTATAACTTCCTCCCTCGAGATTTTAATTTAAATAACACTCATGTCTATTTTCATTAATAATTTGTTAGTCATATGGATAAATAGACAATGTTATGGTCTCTTTTCAATTAAAATAAATATTTATCTTTATTTATTTCAACATTTACCCATTATTTGTATTAGTTTTAATCGCTTTAGCGTTACTAAAAGAGAAGTGTAATTATGTCCAATTTGTGGGAACTGTATTTTTTAAAATTTTAAAAGAGATGAGTTTAATTTACTAAAAATAAATAAAAAGAGAGAGAGAGAGAGAGAGAGAGAGAGAGAGAGAAGGTCAACAAAAATAATGAACTAATCACAATTATTAATTTTAAATCAACCTTAGAATGTGACATATTCCAAATTGTGGCAGAGTATGTTATTTTGCTAATTAGGTAGTAGAGAAATGTCATGGCTCAACCATATCTATATAAATAAATAAATGAATGTGAATGTTTTAAGAATCCCATTAATTTCTGAAGAACAATATTTTTTTGTTCATTTTTAAAATAACAATCGTACCTGTTCATGTTTATTTATTTATTTATTTTTAAATCAAGGAAAAGGAATAATCGTACCTGTTCATTGCTTAAATAAAATTTTAAGCCAATAACCTATTAATCTTGATTGAGATTGATTGATCTCTTAAATATATGAATCCTGGGATAGAGAATTGTCAATTTGTCATATTGGGAGGCTCCTACAATGTGAAAATAAATTAATTAATTAGATCAACAAAGTCATGGTTAGAGCATGGCATTCTAGTTCTTCGTTATTTTACAAACAAAAAATTTATTAATAATAAGGTTGACAATGGAATCACATTTTTAAATGAATAATGATATATCAAAAATATAAAAAGTACACAAAAATTGATTATAGAATGATGTGGCTATAGTTAAACCTATCATTTTAAACAAGAAATTTAATTAAGATGACTTTTAATTATAAATCTGCTTATGCCACATCCCTGTATCATTGTGATGGAGAATTCTACATAAAAATTCAGTAATAATATTTTCTAAAAATGGCTTAAATTGCCAAACATTCAACTTTGTAAATTAACTAATTGAATTATTTCTATTTGTCATCATATGACTTCCCTATGAAAAGTCATAAGTTCAATCCTTAAATAGTGAACCAATAATTAACAAATATATTAATTTTACATACAAATAAGATGACATAAAATATGTGAAGTGTAGACGTCCCCGAACGTCCCGGGAGGGTTAAGTCCCGTTCCATTCATATTGGGGTCACTACAGTTCAAGGACTCAGATGTCACGGTTCTTAATCTTGAACCAAAGAGTCCAAATCCGGCAAATCGATTTTGAAAACGGATTTTTTGAAAAAAAGTGCCAAACATGGACTGCTTTGCCAGATACAGAGTCGCCACCTAAATATTTTATTTTTGGGAAATTTAGGAAACCCTGACTCGTTTGCCTAAGGCCACGTGTCCGTCATCACCAAAGTTGCCTCGGCTCGGGAACTTGGGTACGATTGGGGAAGGTCACTTCGTGAGCACCCCCGCTCGCCCGATCAAAGATCGGCCTCTACTAACCATGATATCTATTTTTGAAAACATTGTGTGTTCTTATTCTGGTTATTAGCCTAGATTTACTATGTGATGCGCACAGCATACAAGTATAGACTGGATCGCCTGAATTGGAACAAAACATTTCATGCTTTTTGTTTGAAAATGGTTTGATGGTGCTACTCGCAAGTAGGCTAAGATGTGGATTTGCCACCCTCGGGTGGGCTTAAGAAAACATGATTTTGCCACTATCTAGTGGGCTTTAAAACAAATATTTGATGAATTGTTCCAATCCAAATAACCCAACCTCCACCCACAGGCATTCAAGGCAGTTATATCACATAAGCAGTTAGCCTCATGATAAGTATGCTATTCATGGCAACACTCACACGCATACAAGGATGCTAAAGCATAAAAACTCACCGAGTACTCCAAGCCAAAACAGAAGCTCATTAGAAATCCATGCATGATCCTAGATACACAGAATTGCCTAATGCAACACATGCAAAGATGCAAACTATAGCAGGCTCGGCTATTCTAAACATGGCATATGGAATGCTACAACTAACATGTATTCAACTCGGAATTGAAATACAAATGCAGTTAGTATGATGCGCCGAGTCCGGTTCGTGCAAGACAGATGGATGAATGCAAACATGCTATCATACTGTATGCTAATTGAAACATGCCCTAATCTAACCATCATAAGAAGGTAAATAAAAGGGAAGAAAGACGTGGGGTTGGAAGACATGCATCACACTCACCCACACTTATTACAGTTATGCCCTCGCACAGAGGGTCCGAATAAATATACAGTCCCGAATGAAAGAATAGTACAATCTAAATAATACAGTCCCAAATAATGTACAAATTCCTAATTAATTTACAAATTAACTAAGAAAATAATAAAATTGGCATGTAAGCCAGGGACTGCCTTGATTCTGATGAATGATGTATGTTTGGGCTGCCTTGCGCGGAAATCCATTGGGATGCCCCAATTAGCCTCTGTTTGCACCTGTGTCTTGACATGCGTGCCAAGCTCCGAAAAGTTGCTGATTCATTATTTTGCTGCAACAGAGAGCAGGAAAGGGGCATGGCAATGTATTTTCACAAATGTATGCATGTCTCGATCCTCGTGCCACCAATCACGCATATCGATGCATGATGGCCGAGGAGTCGAATTGCACAACTCAATATGAAATGAATGCATATGAAAATACAACAAAACCTAACTCCATCATGGATAATCCGGAGTGTCGGTGATTGGGGAATTGAGACACGTTCCGTCACTCGGAGTACGGAACGTACCTTGTTTCCCGTGCTCGGGCTAACTCCTATCCCGAACACGATGCAATATACATGATATGCATGAAATGGAACTAAGATATAACCTAACATGCGAAAGGCTATGAAATGGCATACACAATGCACGAGGAAACATGGCATACACAATGCGCTAATATACAACTTAGCATACACAATGCTATGGAATGAAATGGCATACACAATGCAGTATGGGCTTATACCAACATGAGTGGACCTCAGCCACACTCACATGAGAGGCCATAATGATGAAAATGAGACAATTCGGGATACGTGCACGCAAACCGAGAACCGAACCTATGGCACGGAATGCCACTCTAACAAGACATGGCAAAACACAAAGAATGGCATACTATCATGCAAAAATCAGAGGTAAAATGAGATGCAAAACAGCCCCGAAACCCGGTAAAATGAAACCCGATGCATGAAACGAGTCCCGAAATACGGGTTTTGGCGCATGAAATGGCTTATAACTATACAATGCATACATAATTTGAATATGAAATGAAAAGACAGAAGCAAGGAAGCCCCGAGACAAGAATTTTTACAGTTTAAAGTGAGGCCAAACAGTGGGCCCAAGTAGGGCTAAATTAGCATACAAAAAATGGCTCCGCGAGGGAGGTAATGAAGCAAGTCACAAATTCTGACCCCAAACAGAGAAGGGGCCTTCTACAATATTGAAGAGGGGCCAAAAATATGCTGTTTTACAGTTTATGAAAAACTCTAAAAACAGATACAAGTATGCTCAAAATGCTATGCAAGAAATAGGCCAACAAAGGGGCAAAGAAGCAAGTGGTACATGGAGGCCTCAAACAAGTGAGGGCCCTTCAACAATGTTGAATAGGGACCCAAAATAAGGCTTTTTACAGTTGATGGACGAGCTCAAAACAGTGTACAAATAGGCTCAAAATATCATGCAAAATGAGGCCACCAAAAGGGCTATAACATGAAGTATACAAAGGGTGTCTCAAACAGCCATAGAACCTTAATTAAACATGAAGAGGGGGTCAAAATAGGGCCATTTTAAGTTCGGACCAAAGTCCAAAAACAGAGACACAATAAGCTAATAAATCATGCAAAAAAGGGGACCAAAGAGGGGTACAATGGCAAGTGGTACATGGAGGTCCCAAACAGTGGTGAGCCCTTCTTCAATGTTGAAGAAGGGCTGAAAATAAGCTCAGTTACAGTTTATATCATGCTCCAAAACAGATTACACACAGGCCAAAAATACTATGCAAAATAATGGCATACAAAGGGATATTGAAGCAAGTGTAAAATGGGGGTCCCAAACAGGGTAAGACCCTTAATGAAATAGAAAAATGAGCTCAAAAAAATGACATTTCCAGTTATGGCCGGAGCTCAAAACAGTAAGCAAAGAGGGCTAAGAAATGATGCAAAAATGAGCTCAAAAGAGGGGGAAAACAACTCACCCTTGTAGACCAATCTTTAGCAACTTCTTGGACCAAGTTTGCTGCCTCCTAAGCTCTGAGAAGACCTTCCTAGCTGCTGGAATGGAGTGGTAGTGTGATGCTAGGTGATGGTGAAGAAATGATCTAAGAACTTGGATGTTTGAAGCTTGGAAGTGTAGAGAGGGAGAGAGGCAATGCAAGAAGCTAAAGCAAATTTTCCAACCTTTTTCACCAGTGCTGGAGGCTGGTTATATGGACCAAAGAGGAGGAGAAAATGAGGGAAAAAATGGGGGGAAAACAAGCCAAGTTTCCCCCCAAAAGTTGTCCCCCCCGGATACAGGTTTTGGGGAAAAAAAAGTATACAGCTGTAATGTACTCACTGAGAGGAGCAAGGCCGGCCAGGTTTTGAAGCTGCAGGTGGCCGGCCGGCCACCTCCCATGGCCGGCCGGCCAGGGGTCAAAAAGGCCAAGTTGAATTAGTGGCCGGCCACCACCAATTGATGTCCTCCCAGGTGCCCTCAACACAACCTTGTGGTCCAAAATTGGCAACTGTGAACCAGGAGAGAGAACAACCCACTTTTCAAAGGGGTTCAAAAGGGTCAAATGGAATTATTGGCCGGCCACCAGATATTGGTGGCCTCCCAGATGTGTACATCACAAATATGTGGTTTGGAGCTGAAGAAAGTGGCCTTAGGGTGGTCAACATTGACTTTGAAGTGAGAAAAACGGACGTCGGAGGGCGATAATGGAATATAACTGGTTGCTGGAACAATTACTGGCCTCCCACCCTTCTACGACCTTCCTGGTGATAAAACAGAGGTCCTTGCCAAAAATGAACGAAAACCGATGCAAAATGAAGGTTCGGGGGCCGAAACGCGTAGTCCAAGGCCCCGAAAACCGACTATTAGGCACCGGGAGTGGTGTTCGACCACGAAGTGGATCTCTCAAACCACAGTGTCCCTCAAAAGGGAGTAAATAAGATGCATGCTAGAAACCGGAGCAAACGGAGGTAGTTAGGCGGTCCCGAACCGAGGCACACGGCCTGACGGCTCCAAAAACCGGGAACCAGGCTCCAAAATGGGCAAAATGGCCTACGGCCACGAAATGTAGCCCACGGCCACTGAGAGATGGTCTACGAGACCCCTCCCTCCCTCTGGGAAAAGAAACAGAGAAAACCGAGTCTGGTTCGCAAACCGAGGCAAGGCACAGAAGAGGGTTCGGAAGTCCGGAGGCAAGGCTCACGGCCGAGACTCTAAGACTTCTGAACGAGCACAATATGCAACATCACCGAACGCTCAATCGGTGACGTCTGAGTCTTAAGGTCGGTCAAAAATGGGGTGTCTACATGAAGTTCTTGAATTTATCATTGCATAATGTCACACACACCACACACAAACAAAATTACAATGTTGGAAAATGACAATTGTTGTTGATCTTTATGTTTTTTTATAAGGAAAATAACAAATCAGTGTTATTTTTGAAAAATAATTATAAATTTATGGTAAATTTTGTTGAGAGAATTGAAAAATAATTACTGTAAATTAATTTTACAGAATAGTGATATTGAATAAAACAGATTATGAAAATAAGTTTTTACAATTCGATAAAACTACATATACATATATATATATATATGACATAATAAGAAGAAAATGAAGAAAAAAAGGTTTAGAAGGTAGCCTGTGTAGTTGTGAGAGACACGTCAAAGACGCTGTCCTAAAGTCGTTATGCGCTCCCTCCGTACAGGTTCTAACTATCACAAACGACTCCAAGATACAACTCAAGAATTCACAGGAATCTAATACAATGCACAGCTGCACCAGATGAATTTGCCAAGTCTGTATCAGTTGCCCAGAAATATAGAATATAAAGAATACAGAACCGAGAGAGATAACGGAATATGTTGTTGTATTTTTCCCAATGTTAGAGTCCTGTATAAATACCCTCTAGGAAAAGTCTATAATGTGCACCTTATAAAAAGGCATATGATATGCACTTATTGTATGGTCCATAACGTGCCACATCATAAAAAATGACCTGCTAAACCGGTCATGTAACAGGTTACCGAAATAATCATAACTTTTTTCAAATATCATAACAATATTACAATGAATCATAACAATGTCATAATATTCACCAAAGTGTCATAACAAAGACACTATAAATCATAACAATATAATGACAACTCATAACAAATATAGTTATTTCTAATCAATTATCATAACATTTGAATCATAACATTTTTTATTATGATTCACCATGACAAATCATAACTTTTGGTAGTAAAATCATAACTTTTACTAAAATGAATCATAACCACAACTTTTTTCTCCACAATCATAATAAGATTAACAAAATGTCATAACTTTTACTAATGAATCATACACTACAAGAATTTTCACTTTTGGCGACTAAATTTTTAGTCACCAAAAGTTAATTTTTAGTCGCCGAAGGGTTTTAGCAACTAAATTATTTGGTCGCAATAGTCGTCGTCAAAGAATTTTCGGTAAAGGTAATTAGCGACTAAAATTATTTCAGTCTTCCATTTGAATTCACCTACACACTAAATGTAAACAGGATTTTGCATTCAAGAATCAATCATGCATGCTTTCTTCGGATGCTTTTGCAAAAGTTAAAAAGAATTCTGGTTTAATGATCATACCTTGCTGTACCAGGAAGAAGGAGATCCACATCCACTTCCTCATCACCAGTAGCCTGGCACCATCGGATCAAGGATCTCCGAAAATGTTCGTCTCTCAATTGCCTTGCCAACATGGTAGGACAGACCAATCGGAGGCCTTGCTATAATAATTTGTAACAACATAACACCCAATGAATATACATCAGATTTCACACCCAACAACCCCGTTTGTTGGTACTCGGGATCGATGTAACAAAATGTCCCAGCCGCTGCGAATGTACAAGAATCCTAGCAACAACTGCAGCACCAGGCTCAAATCCAATCTCTGCGATTCTACAATGCACGCGGATAACAGCATCCTGTGCTGGAGAATGTCTTTGCTCTGAATTCTGTAACAGGTGAAAGAAAGTAAAATCATGAGTAATTCTTACTAGAGAAAAAAACCCATAGAAAAAATGAACTACAAGAATAACTCCTAACACCATACTTCCATTAACATCCAATGGGTAAGTAACACATCAAATCATGTGACTACTTACAGACCAATTGGAGCCAAAGCCAACATAGAACAATAGCACACTGTAGGCCTGAATCTGAAAGGATGGATGGGTCAGAGAGCCCACTTGTGCTGTTTGTCAAAAAAAAAAAATTTGACTTAATGGTGGGGCATGTAAATCTCTTCCCATATGATAAGTCCAAAAAGACATTGCGTGGAAGACAATCTTTAGAATGAACAATCATCGTCATTTGGACTATCCACATTAAAGATTTTCATAGTATAATCAGATCAATGCAGGGATCCACCCAACTGCTAACTATTAACAGCTCACTAGTTGACTAAACACAGGTATTCATGCTGTCATAGAAGACTAATCTCTGTATTAAATCAAGAGGCAAAACATATTGATGATTACAAGATAAGTGAGAATATTTCAGTTAATATAAAACAAGAAAGTGTTCAATCATTCATATTAGATTGTTAGCTCACATGCCTCTCGTGCAAATATTACAACCACCCTCTCATCTGAATCAGAAGCTGCATCAGCTATTTTGATAGTTGCACCAGTTTCATTCTGCAATGCCCGTATTATAGAGCCACCTTTCCCTATCAAACTCCCAACTTTGTGAACTTGGCACAACAACTTAAATACAACCTCCTCCTCCATTACCATCCTGTGGTTGGCTCCAATATTCTCAGTACCCGTAAGAGAAGGATATCACTGAAAAGATAGCCCAAACATATTAAGATTAAAAGTCTAAAAGCATAACCCAACTGAAGAAATTGGTCCTCCTGGACCATCATACCAGTTCCATGGAGTGCCATGCCTGATGATCCGGGAGTAGTAGAGTTCACAGCCTCTGCCCTTGGGTTATCTTGAAAGCAGCTTGAAACAAACAATAATGTTTTTCTCACAGCTGGAAAATTCCCTGTTATCTGCATATGAAGCACGACATTACTAAACGAGAACATGAATATAAGCTAAAAACTAGAAAAGGAGGCAGAAAATATTAAAACAGCACAGTTCACAGAAAGACTAACAGAAAATACTATTCAAAAAATTGATATAACGTACACTTTCATTTATGAGCCAAAAACCAAACTGGTCAGACATGTAGAAGTTACAAGACTGCAAGATATTGCAGGAATTGAGCAAGTAATGTACAAAATAGTACCAAATTTCCTATAAAATTGGATCTCAGCAGCATCTTACTAATGCAAAAACCAGCAAATTGAAATGACATAATTCAGCAAATTGGTACTCGGCGGATATTTTGAAACGTGTTTTCCATGGCAATGGAGGAGAGTTGTTTTTCCGGAAGAGCCTATCTTCTAAGATGCCATTTTCCATGTATTCATAAACAAGGCATCCATACTCAGGGCAGGCACCCAGAAGAAGAACCATGTTTGGATGTCTTATGTAGCTTAGTACCTCAACCTGCATGGTGAGAACAAAGATTTCAAAATCATAATTTCACAGCATCATAAAAAAAAGCCAAAGATTTCAAAATCCCGGTTGCAAGTCAAAAATTGGTAAGATACAAAATATAAAACATAAAAAAGAAAGAACTGGTGAGATGCATACATTAGTAAATGAAAACAAAAAATTAATAAGATCCCAAAATTTTAATAACAATAAAGAGCAACAGAACACTGATAATGAATCATGAAAATATAAAATGTGAGAAAGGGATTGCGGTCTACGGTTTCATAGACCAACCCAGGGATTGCGGTCTAGGTATTTTCCTATTTTTTTAAACCAACCCAGTCAGTTCACAAACGTGAAAGGGGCAATTTCAAAGAAAGGGATTGTGGTCTAGGGTTTAATAGAATGGATATGGAGAAAGGGGAGAGAAAAAAGTTGCACAGAGAGAGAGAGAGAGAGAGAGAGAGAGAGAGACATACCTTCAGGCGAAGTCCAGGGTAGGTCTTGTTCGCAGGATGGTCTTCGAGGGATGCCCTTCGAGGGCGAAGAAGAGTGTCTCGCGTGCTGTCTCCAAAACAGGGGCTTTGGGGAAAAAAACCTGAAGAAATTTGAAAAAAGGTAACCGGTTAAGAGGTTGTCAATATTCCAAATCAAATTATTGAGTGGTTGAGATTAATTTGTAAAAATCTAATGGTTTAAAATAAATGTGTATATGATGTGCACATCTTATTGAGGTGCACATCTTAACAGCTCCCTAGGCTCTATGGTGTCTGTTAGGAACAGACACATCTATTACTTTTGAAACCAAACACAAATTTAAAATTCAAATACATAAATAAATAAATAATAATAAACAAAAAATAAAAAAAAATTAAAGTTTTGAAACTTTTAAGAAATCTCCAACAAATTTTATACACTTTAATAATTAAAGTAACAAATTTTTCATGAATATGTAATTATTTTAATAAAGTACCTCTGATTTGTAAATTTCTCTTTATATAAATATATATATATATATATTAAATTACAATAATTTAACATTGTAATAATATTTAGGGAAAAAAAAAAAAGACAATGTGTGTATATATTTAAAAGGAGATGGGTTTCTCTCCAATCCACAATCGAATTCGAAAGGTGTTGTTCGGCTTAATGAGCCCATTTTTGGGGCCTGTTAACCGTTTATATTTTCGGGTTCATCAAGTACATAATTCTTGCAAAAAATCAACTCAATCGGATAATGACAACTATGTGTTCAGATTAGTTTTGTATGAAAAAAATGATCAATGAAAAAACAAACGGTTCATACAAAATTGATCTAAACACGTGTTGTCGTTATTTAATCAACTTGATTTTTTGCATGGATAATGTATTCGACCAATCTTAAAATATGAATGATTCGGATTATCGAAATAGAGCCCAAAAGTGAGCCTATTGAGCCGAACAACACCTCTCTAGTCCGATTATGAACCGGGGAGAAACCCATCTCATTTAAAAGGAGGAAGGGATTTGGAAGTTCGAAAATGCTAAAAATAATCTGAAGGGCTGTTATTAGTGTTAAAAAAGGTATATAGAAATTGTATTAAAATATATAAAAAAATTTTGAGATATGTAAAAAGTGTATTGAGATTATAAATATTTTGACATTTTGTACTTTTTATTAACATCCCTTAGACTTATAAATAACCAAGACCCTTGAAAATTCAAAAATGCTAGAGGCCAAAAAAATTCTACCAAAGGTCTCAGATGAATGTGGATCTTTCACTCATGTGGGATCTTATAGGACCTATATTCATATGAAACATTTAGTCAAATATTTGATAGAATTTTTGGTATCCCCAACATAACACTTGAAAATTTGCTTACCATAATTTCCATTCCTCTTGCAATTTTTGCATTTTTTGTAAATTAAAAAAATTGATATAACATTTTACTTTTTAAACTACTAATAAACAAATTTTGATTTTTTTAATTTTTGACAAAAAAATTGTCTCTTTTGATTCATCCCAATAAAGCTAGTAACACTACCTCCAATCTACACTATGAATTTTACATAGCGTTTTAAAAGTAAAAATGGAGGATATGCAATACCAACCTTCCATAGTATTATATATCCCTTATTGTTAGATATCAAAAATTTTTTATTTAAAGATGAAAAATAATTATTTTTTTCTTATCTCATCTTACATCTTATTTTAATTAAATATAGTATAAATGACCCCACAATATATATAATCTATTTCATATCCAGTAATATATTAGGATTTGGTTATGGTGTGCAACTTACACCTTACACCTTATACCTTACACTTACACTTTTTGTGAAAAATTAAACCTTACACTTACACCTTTTTTGAGGTTGCACACCATATTCAACCCACTTACACCTTACACCTTACACTTACACCTTACACTTACACCTTATACTTATACTTACACCTTACACTTACACTTTTTATGTAAGTAACACATGGTGTGCACTTGCACACTTAAAAAAACTCCAATATATTACTCCCTCCGTCCCAAAATATTAGTCCCTTATTTCATTTTTCATTGTCCCAAAATATTAGTCCCTCTTCAAAAATCAAGTACAACAATAATGTAAATTTCCTATTTTGCCCTTCTTTTAAATTAATAAACAATATAAAAAGTACAATTATGACATTGATATTCCCAAAAAATGTACTATCAAGAGGGTAATTTTGGAAAATCAACTTTTCTCAAATGCAATAATTAACTACCAAAAAAAGTTGAATTCCCCAAAAGGAACCATCATTTTGGGACGGAA